>UCOK01019661.1:0-48287 GCA_900474325.1 Synergus umbraculus | reverse complement strand
AACTAGCACATATATAGTACGCGATTTATAAAACTTCTTTTTTTACACGATTTTCGTAAGTGCTCAGGCTTTGAAGTGCATAGCGAGATTCGGAAAATTTTTCTGAGTGAGTAAAGCACCCTTGGAGTGAAGTTTTGTGCCTTTTTTGCTCGAACAGGGACTTGGCAAAATGTAAGTACTGTTTACCCGCACCCCTCAACCCGCGTCTCATCACTTGTAAAAATTCACTTTTTAGCCAAACAAATTTCTTTTTGCAGAAAATAAGCAGATAGCCCCTGTCGTACAATCAAAAGATTGTCGATAAAAAAAACGACACTTCAAACACATCATTTTTGCGACCTCACACACCGCGTATTGCTAAGATGTGGACACAATGGCGGATTTGAGTAAAGTCTACATTAATTTTTAGTGGTTTGAAAATGCTCCAACACCGTTAAAATAAATTCCACCAACTTATCGAGAAATATTTAATGTAAATGTAATAAATAAATTGTATATTATACCTGTGTAAAATTTTTCTCAAACTTAATTCGCTTCGCAGCATCAATTATAATTTTCTTTTAGTTCAATAAAAGTTTGTAACACGATAAAAGTTTGCTTCACGATATAAAGAGTATTATCATGTATTAAGTATTATCATCCTTATCATGTCCGCTTCAATGATTAATTATTAATTCCACTCGAATCTCCCAATAACGACCTTCCCAATAACGACCGCATTCCTTTCTCAATAACGACCTGCATGGACCTAAAATCTCACTTGATACCACTTCGCATGCGTTACGCAATTTGAAATGCTAAAAAATATTATATTATACGCAATACGCATGTCTGAAGGTGCTTTCATGCCTCTGCAAGCGATATATCGAACCTATACAGAAATTGATTGACTAATTCTTTTGATGACATTAAGGATCCATGGGAAAGAACCAATCAATTTCTGCATAGATACCCTGAGGGTGGCGTTCCATGGATCCGGAATGCGTTGCGTTTTTGCGTAAATCCATGAGAGTGAGAGAGACGTACTAATACTATTGTCTCTCTCACTCTTGTGGTTTTGCACAAAAACGCAACTCATTCCGGATCCATAGCGTCGTCAGGCTGGCGACCCATGAATGCGTTTTGCGTTACGCCATAATAAGAGTAAGAGCGAAAAAAGATTGCCTGTCTTTTTCTTTCTCCTTATGACGTAACGCAAAACGCAAACATGGGACGCCACCCTGATGGTAATGCTCGCAAAGATGTGGACTTCCTTCGTTTTTCCATTTATAAGTAAACGATTCAACCCTGGTTTCGATTACAATCTTATGGAAACCAGGGTTTGGTCGACATGTTTATAATGCAAAACAAAGAAATACATTGTTGAATATTATTGTACGTGAGAGTAAATGAGAGATACAGAGTTAGTTTTGTCCAATTTGATATTTTTTATCTCTTTTACTCTAATGATAATATATTCTATTAAAATGAAAAAAAAAATAAAACATTTATTATCAATATTCTTTAATATAAACTTTATAAATATGAAAAAACATGAAGATTATTATACATTTTTTAAATTTTACCAAGCATACTTTGCATGTCATGTAAACATTTTACATTTCAGAACATTATATATCTTATATAATTAAATTATAATGCATGTAGCTAATGTTTTAGAACATGTTTTTTGTTTTCTAAATAACATTTAACGACGAACTCATAGTTTCAAAGTATTCGCGCATATTAGGTTAAAAGAAAGTTTACTCTACTTGAAAATTTGGACCATTAATCTACTTTAAAATATCATAAGTTATATGCGATTATGGAATATTTTAAGAATGATGATTTTCAGAACATCTTGTTCTTCTAAACATTTAAAGACTAATAACATTTTTAAAAAAAACGTGCATAGGCTAAAAGAAATTATTAGAAATTACATAAAAAAATTATCATCTTGTTTTTGAAAACATTTAAAGGATTATTAATTATACTTTCAAAATATTTGTACGTAGGCTAAAAGAAAGTGTACTCCGCTTGAAAATATAGATGCTTAATCTGCTTTTAGCTTCTGAAAAAAATGAATGACAGGAATGTAAGATTTACAAATTGTTAACAAAAAATAATATTATCGGAAATTATTTTACAAACCTTTTCGACTTGATTTTCATTGCTATCGATATCTTTCCTTTTAAGAGTCGGTTCTGTTGTCCTTGGTCCGAGAATAGCTTTTCTTAACTCTTCAGCGGATATTTTTTCACTTCCCTCAATAATTGTAACATGCTTCATATCCGTGACCATTAAAAACTTGCCTCCTGGAATGTTTCTGTCAATCTGACCCTTCAACTGCAAGTGAACCCCTTTTTTTAAACGTTGATTAGGTGTAAAAGAGGCGATCTGAACGCAAAGCCTGTAGTCTCCATCACAAACAACTCCACTCCCGTAGCTGGCGTTGTTTCCCCTCTTAACCATGGCAGATTCTGTTTTTCAGTAAGCTTCAATGCCTAAATGTACAAAAGAGAAAAAGTAATAATTAATTATTAGTGAATATACAGGAAATATTATTTTTCTTTTAAAAGTATAGAAAAAAAAAACACTTACAAACCGGTCCATCGACTGATAGAATATCAGCTAGTGAAGTTTCGGTATAAATTACTTCCTCAGCAACTGCATTTTGATAGCTTCCATGAAAAGTTACTGTACTAAAAGTTTGCACATGAAACTGATTTGTGCTCACTGTTTCATTAGGTAGGCTATAGCGACGATCAGCCAATCAAAATTTGTATCAAAAATTATAAAGTATAAATTATAAAAAATTACTAACCTCATTTAAATGAATTGTCTCGCTGTACTTGATAGCGTTGTCTCCCCAGAAGACAATTCTAATCCTTGAGCCTTCGCTGTTATTTAGTACGCATTTGAACACCCACATTTGATATGTTTGGACTGCCCTTATGCCATCAATGGTATCAATAAAGCCCGTAATCTCCCTGTATTATTATAAGTTAAATTAAATTTTATAATTTGAGGTTAGGTTGTAAACTTTTGATTTCAACCACCCAAAAAAAAATATTAAAGATAGTTTTTTGATTTTAACGCTAAATAAAAGTATAAAAATATAGAGTTTAGTTTGTAAGTTTTTATTTTTGAATAAAAGTTATTGAATGAAAGTTATTGAATGAAAAAACACATGCTTCTAAAAGGGGAAATATAAAGGAAATAAATTTAAAAATACTCACATCATAGCATTCGAGATATTTCGATACTTTTAGTGTATGATCTTTTTAGAATAGGATAAGTGATTATTCAGCATGGCGACAGGAGGAGACGATCAAATTTACTCACTGGAAGACTTCGAAAGAAATTCCGCGCAATTTAATGAAAGCATGCAAGTCGACCCAATACCGTTAGAAACCCATGGTTTAGCAAATCTGGAGAGACCTACGGGAACAATGGGACGAGGAAGAGGAAGATGGACTCCAGGTTCCAGGGATACCCCAATGAACCACAGACCAGGGAACATTTCGGGCGGAAGTAGCCGACAGTCAGTAAGTGACCCAGATCACAACAACGAATACCCGAGTGACCTTCATTTTCATCGAGATTTATTTCAACAACAAAATTCTAACGTACAATCAACACGAAGCGTAGGAAATACGTTAGAACAAGCGGTTTTAACACTGATTGAAGACGGTCGTCGTCGCGAAGAGACGATGATGCGTCTCCTTAAAAACTTAACGAGAAATCAAAGTCCAGCACGGACAGAAAATGCGAATCCTGTTCCTAGCTATCATATAATGCCTGATTTAAGCAAAGGAATCGAGGATTTTGAAGGAGAAATTGGAACATCGAAAGCAAAGGAATGGATTGACACCCTAGAATCCATGCGAAAACTCCATCGTTAGCCTGACAGCTTCGTAATTGAGACCGCAAAGATGCATATGAAATACAGAGCCATAGACTGGTATTCTCTACACGCGGCTCAATTTGAAAATTGGGAAACATTCCAGGAAGCGTTCAGAAACTCGTACGTCATAGAGCAAACTCAAACAGCTTTGTGGAAGCAGATGATTAGCAGAGTCCAGGAAAAAAACGAGTCAACGGCTACATATTATTACTCCAAGGTAAAATTGTGTCATAGACTAAGACTTAATTTCCAGAAAACAAAGGAGCAGGTTTTAACAGGGTTGTGATCGAAAGATATTTGTAATGTTTTGCTTACGCAATTTCATATTTCAGAGGATGAACTTTTACATGATATTATAGCCCAGGAGCGAGTAAAAAATCATCGACTAGAAAGGATAGAAGAGCAAGATAAAACACCAACTCGAATTGATCAACAAAAGTCAAAGCCGAGCTCATTGCAAACAACAGAGAAGACAGCAATAACAACGGTTAAGGAATGGAAACAGGATAGGTCGAAGTTCACACGAAGACAAGATCAGCGACCACCTCTGAGGAACGAAAACGGAGAACTCAAATGCTATAACTGCAACTACTACGGCCATATAGCCAGAAATTGTCCTGAGCCAATGAAGGAAATTTCGTGCAGAAAATGTGGAGCGAAAGGACATACACAACGTCACTGTACTAATACAAATACCTTAAAAATGTGTTTGTGAACAAAAGTGAATTTAAAGCACAGATTGACACTGGAAGTTCCGACTGTACTATTAAGGAATCTTCAGCCAAGAGAACGAGTCTGCCAATTGGAAACGCAATTGTTATGCTAAAGAGTTGGGGACCAAACCATTACACTGTCAAATTTCTAGGCCAATTAGTAGCAGATGTTACCGTGGATGATGTTACGGTTCAAGATGTCAAGATTTTTATTGGATCATTCACCGACGCACCGACCGTGGTGAAGTGTTGTGTTTCAAAAAAAGAGAAGATGCATTCATTTTCGATTATCCGACGAGTGTATCCTCAAGTGCCAAATTTTCTACCGTAGAAAATACTAAAATACCTGCGTGTTCGATTTATTAATTAATCCTTAACGAAAGGATCAACAATGTTTATAGGAGAGGTATCTCCCTTGCCAGTTGTCAGCAGCATAAAGAAGAAGCTCACCGATTTGGAGCAAACCTCATAGAGCAAGTGAGGACGAACGGATAATTATGATGGATATCATAAGCGAGTATAGAGAGTTAGGCTTAGTAAAAGATACAGATTCGCCGTATGCGAAGACGAAAGACGAGATTCAGAAAGATAAATTCGCATTAGGAACCGCTGAGAAAGTCTCTAACGAATCATCCGACAGCGAAGAAGATGCAGGACGTCAAAAGCCAATTAGACGCCCCCCAAAACGTTATCCTGAGTGCGAATGAGAGTTATTTTTTTTTAAGAAGCGAGCGTTTAGAATGTAAGGATCTAGTTCATGAGTTACGAAGCAAACTTCTGAAAGATACTACGTTAATATACTCGAGGACGAGTTTATCTTAAGGATTGCCGAGTGTTATAGTTCTGAAAATTATATTTAAAATTAGCACGCGTGAATGTATTATTTAATTTTAGAGTTTACCACAGGTGCGTATGTGTGAGGTTGAGAATCAAACGAGCGAAAGTAATCCTGAGAAATGCGAGAATCGGGCGAATAATAAGTTTAACGAGTGTAATTAATTATTAAACAGATTAGTGTTATTTCCCATATTATTATCGAATTAAAGAATCTATTATTTTTTAACTTAAATTTGAATTGAGTTCTTTCGTCAACCTCCTGTGATATGTAGTCTTTTAGCCCCTATAAGTGGAAAACCTACCGCCTCCGTACCACCTTAACAAAAGAATGTACTTTAAGAAAATGCAATAAAAAATTTTTTGATTTTTTCGACCAACATAAGTGTATATAATCCCTTAAGTAACAGTAACGCGTTACTTTCAGACAGTAACGTCTCAAACTCTGGACTCACATATGTATAAAATGACCTCAGGAAGATATTTTCATTAAACATTTATTGCACTAAAATTTACAAATTTTTACAAATAAGTGAATTGATAAAATAAGGCATAGACAGATAAACGATAATTTTCAGATATTTCACTTAAACAATATTTTACGTCCAAGAATACACATCGTCTGAAAACTTTAAATTTTCTATAACTTGTATTCTAACTGGATCAGGATTGCAAAAGTGCTCCAACAATTCTTGGCTGAAACCACAATCAGTAAGATTTGCTTGTCCAAAAACACTCTGCGGCAATTTTTTCGTTCCGCTAGATTCCGTTTCTCCTAAAAGTAAAAAATAAACTGTAATTAATTAACAAAAGAGATGACGTCTACAGTTAGATGGCTTTTTTTATTGTTATTTGATATGTATTACAGCGGGCACTATAAAAAATTTAGTTTTTTTACATTGCTCATAGTCTTTATTATTTAATAAAAATGAATAGTTTATTTAGGATAAAAACCCTATAAATTTTCATTGAATCCAATAATAAATTTTTGGGACGAGCGGGAATTACCTTATGTTCTGTATTGAAATTCTAAATCAATAATAAATATTTATTTAGAATTAATAATAAACAATTTCGATAAATATTTCTCCTCTACATTCAAAAACCTTAACATAATTAGAACCTGAAATAAAAGCATTACTATTATATAGGGAAGGGTTCTTCATTACTGTACACACTGTTCAAATCTAATAATTCTTCAATTTTTCTATAAATTAATCTAACTAACAATTGCCACGCGAAGATTGTTTGTCGACGGCTGACGGTCCTGATAGCTGTCAGTGTGATTCTAAGATTGTTGTAATTCGAGAATCGGACTACAAAATTAATTGAAAATTCAGATGGCAAATTTGGTTTTATAATTTTTAATTCTACTTTTCCGTTCTTTAATTTTATTACATTGTTTCTAAAAATTTATCTGGTTGACCATTGTCACGAAAGGTGACAATTACTACCCAAAATTGTTTTGAAAAATTTTTTATGACCGTTAAAATGTAAAAAATCATTTCATTTACAAAGTTAACGGAGGTAGAATTACAGTACAATCTCGGTTATCCGAGGTAATGTGGAGAAGGGGTATCTCGGATAAGCGAAAACTCGGATAACACGGAATATATAAAAAACTCGAAAACTTTCATCCGTTTTATCTGAGTTTTTCCGTATTATCCGAGTGCATAGCTCGGTTAACGCAGAGTGCTCGGATAAGTCCGGTGGCTCGGATAACGCGGAACCTCGGTTGATCGAAGGCCGGATAAACGGGATTGTACTGTACCAATCATCTGAGATATCGCTCTTACTATCCTAAAGTAATTTTTTTCTTCTCAAAGTTTGCTTTTTACTAAATCAAAGATTTCGACGAGTAAGCTGCAGTTGTCCAAAGAACCCTCAAAATTCTGTGTGGGTTTTTTAGATTTGAAATTTACACTCGAAGCTCATGTTAGCGGCCAGCTCGGTTAGTCGGCCGCTAACACAGGCGTTTTGGAAACAATGGAAACGTGACAACATTTCCATTGTACTGCTGAGTTCGAGGCGTCTCTCTACCTGCCCCACTGAACCCCTTACCCCCTTATCAACAATTCTACGAAATCGCTAAGACGAGCGTTGCTATCATGAGCTTCGAGTGTACTTCAAGTTGATTTTTCTAGAATATGCTTGTTTTTGAATAAACTAGCTCGACCACGCGCGCATTTAATTTTTCTCTAAATGTCATAATTTATGATATTTCATTTCTTCTTTTCTAAAATTTTTATAATTAAGATTTTAATGTATTTTAATTACTTAAACGTCTTTCAAAGATTAATACACATTTACAAAAAAATTTCCTAATTATATAATCTAAATAATTTCATACTACAACTAATATTGTTTTTAAATAATAAGGGTGAAGTTCCGAAAAGCTTCTTTCGTTTATCTCAGTTAATTTACAAAATTAACAAAAAGTTTCCAACAAAAGTTGTGTATCTCATAGAAATACACTTTTTTTTAAACATTTTTATCTGCAAATGATATTTTTCGCCAAAATCAGATATATATATCGATTTCCATCGTATTTCCAATATCTCCATTGGTTTCGGTTTGTTATCCACTCACGATCTTCTCCTTTACCATTCCTCTTTGCCACTTCCTTTTACAATTCCCCTTTACCATTTCCTTTTACCATTTCCCTTTACACTTCCTTTGCCATTTCCCTTTACAGTTGCATTTAATATTTCCCTTTAACATTCTCTTTACAGTTCCATTTAATATTTCCCTTTAACATTCCCTTTAACATTTCCCTTTGCCATATCCTTTTACCATTTCTCTTTCGCATTCCTCTTTACCATTTCCATATAACATTTGCCTTTGCCATTCCCTTTACCATTTCCATTTACCATTTGCATTAGCCATTCCCTTTACAAGTCCCTCTACCATTTCCCTTTACCATTCCCCTTTATCATTTCCATATAACATTTGCCTTTACCATTCCCTTTGCCATTCCCCTTTACCATTTCCATTAACCATTTGCATTAACCAACCAGATGGATAAAACCCTCATGTAAAATAAGACATTTAACAATTTTTTTATTTGAGAGATAGCAACAAATTTTCTGTATTAACATACATTTGCAAAATAAATAAATAATATATCATAAAATATAACATTAAAAAAAGACAAACACGCGCCCCTATTGGAAATCCCCACATGGGGACCCTTTAAGGATGCCACATAGGAAGTCATATGGGAAATCACATGGGTTCCTTTATTAATCCGTATGGGAAAATTGGGACACGAAATGAGATAGGAACCTATGTGGGAACCTATGTAGGAATTCATACGGGATTTTATGAATTTTCTTTTTAATTTACTTACTTCAGAATTACTTATCAAAATTATACTTAATTCAAATTCAAAAGAAAATACATAGGATTTTGTATGGGTTTTAACATAGGTTCTGATGTAGGTTCCCACATAAGTTCCTATCTCATTTCGTGTCCCAATTTTCCCATAAGGATTAACAAAGGAACCCATGTGGATTCCCATATGGGTTCCCATGTGAGATCCTTAAAGGTCCCCATGTGGGAATTTCCAATTGTAACAATTATATTTTTGATAACGTCACATATGCGTTCTTCGACAAGTTAATTTTTTTATTTTAAATTCCAAAGCCTACATTAAATCGAAATAATCAGAGATCAAAACAGAATGCAAATAGTTGTATTTAATTTATAAAATCAATTTATTATAATTGAAAGTCAAAATGACCATATGAGAAAAGAATAAGAGATTGGGCCGAGTGAGAGAGAGCACCAGACCATTGAAATCTAAAATCCGTTTATTAAAATTGTAGAAAGAAAGCAAGTGACAAAATTAAAATATTATCGAGAATGAACTATGAAGATACTTCGAGAAGCAATGTATACAATATATTACGTTAATTATAATTATGATTATAATTATTAAATAAACTGTTATTTAATTATTAATATAATTGTGAAAAAATTACGATTAATAAGACACAATTTAAATGAGCGCGCAAACCGGTCGATTATCGGAAAGGGCGTTAGGTTTTTTCGACTTCGACCTCATCATCTTTTTATAATAGGATAACTATAAAAATATCCTTGGACTTACGAATTTTATTGGAATTGAAAGTAATTTTTGCATTTAGTTTTGAGTTTTAATCTAAAAATTCGTAAAACTTTTAATCAAGAGGAATTAAAAATTTCAAATAATAAATTGTGAACTGTCCCAATTGATAAAAGTTGTCTATTATTTAATAACAATAAATTGAAAATTGAGACTGGTCGATAACGTTTTTTTTAGTTTTGGCGAAGAAAAGTATCGACGAAAATTCCGAATTGAAAAAACTTCCAGTTACACTGCTCTCCCATACACTGTAAAAGGTTTCGATGAAAATTCTCACATAAATCATAGGAAATAAAAATACCAGTGATAATTGTGGGAAATTTACCAAAATTGTGTAAAATTCCGTTTAACTGTTTTCGAGCAATGTAATTTCACATTCATGCTGTAAAATTCTAGTGGCGATGTAAAATACACGGATTGGAAAACGTCACGCATCCACAGCAGTAAGCTCGGGTATTTTAAATTCTATAATTAAAATGAAAATTTCAATGAAAGGGAATTTCAATAAAACATATGTAAAGTTGAAGGAAATTATTTATTGATAAACAAAGAACTTTTCATTATTATAAGAAGACATTTTACGTCTATAAAAATGAAGTTTTTAAATATTATGATATAAAATATTAATAATAATATAAAATTCTTAACCATAACAGGGCCGGTTATTATAATACGTCCACGACCTGAAAAAGATTAAAGACAAGATTAATTTCTACATAAAGTCAGAAACTTGAAACACAATCAGAGAAGAAATTTAAAGATGCAAGAATATGTAAAGTTAACATTTTTAAAAATAAAAATGTATTACCTATTTAGTTTCCTTCTGCAATTTCTTCAGCAGTGTGATTGTTTGTGATTACTAGCATCCTTTGTAGCTTTTTGAAAAATGTATTGACCCTTTTTAAAACAAGATGACTTTTACTTACCTTGTTCTGCATGTAAATTTAGAATACACCTCTGAAGTGATTCCAACGTGTGTCCATATGAAGCTGGATAAGGTCTGTTCCACACATAGAATGTGGCAAATGCTCATATTACAACCTCAGAAAAGTCATCAGTATACTCTATGATTTTCGTATCAAACGTGAGATGGTTAGTCCGTCCAACTCTGAAAATATATAAATTTTTAATATTTTCCGGGAGAATAATTTCATTCAGAAATAATTATAAGATATATATATTTTGTGATTAAAAATGTTTTCTGATCATATTTATGTAAAAATTTACATAAATTTTTCGTTCGTCGACCTCACTATACTTACATAAGTATATAACTTCTTTAGATACATTTTTTAAAAGTAAAAAACCAAAACAAACTTAATGAACGCATAGAAAACATGTGTGGTGTCATGTGGAAATAAACGAATTATAGGAGGCTTTCAAAATTGTTAAAAAAGTCACGTTCTGACATAAAAGTCGCCACCAGAGTTTTCAAAATTTCGTCGTGTATCGTGGGATTGACAGGTCTAACTTCCAAAGTCTCATATATCTCACTTCACCATTTCTGCCTTTCTTCCACTGTATCATCAGTTTCTTCATTAGGGTGAGATTGCCAGCTGATTGTGCTGACTTTTAATTTATTCCGTAGTTTCACTTGCCTTGTTGCAACTTTTTTTGTGTTTGTCAAAGGTCGTTTCTTCTCAAGCCTATTTAAATAATTGTTGTGCTCTTTTAACCTGTCAAAAGTATGACAACCTGATGAATATCTTTTTCCCATGTTTTTGTCTTCCAATGTCGCAAGGTACGCTTCCATAAGTTCCCCAGCAATTCTTTTGAAAACTTTAACAAGTATTGTGTGGCTGATTTCGCGCATCTGTTCGGTGACTTTATTCACAACTTCCTTCATAAGTTTTTTTGAACTTTGACCTTCTTGTAGTTGTCGGATATAAAACTGGTTCAAATTTGACCATTCATAATGGTAATTTTGCTAAAGATTCAAATTGTGTACTCCATTATTGGGAACACATGTTGTATTTGGAAATACGTCTTTCAGGGGTAAATGCTTTGTATCCGGGCGTTGTACGTTTTCCACCATAGGTATATCTTCATGTACTGGTCAGTTATTTTCATCATTAAAGGGTAAGTGTCTGTTCACTGGTGGAGTCAATTGATGCACAGGAATGTAAGGTGTGTTAGCTGGTACTGAAGCTTTGTTCAAAGGGTTCTCAGAATTCTGAACATTCTTCTCGACATCGTTCAGTTGTAGAATTGACTGATGCTGCCAGTTTTCGCCTTCTTGAAGTAGTATAAAAATTGTATCTTTAAAAAATTGTAAAACTTCATTATCATCCATTACGGTTCCATTTTTTTCAAGACATAAAATTTTCCCGTTCAAATTCATTTTTAGACTACTTTTTCTAATTACAGCATCGACCGTTATTTCATTTGCGACAAATGAAATCTTCTTTTTCCTGTCACTCGACTACACCACAAACAATAAAACCATCTGAAACAATTTGCAGTTCTAAAATTAAATTCAATGTTCAAAATTAGAGCTGTAAATTACAACTTTTCGAAATTGTAAATTATAACTGTTCAATATATATATTATTATTATTTAATGTTAATATTTATAGATCAAAATGTACATATTTTGGTAAGTAGATTGATGCTGAATTGAGAATTATTTCAGAAATAGAATGAGGAGATAATAAGGAGGAACGGTGAAAGATTTGTACGTTTTCCATAAGTTGAAGTGTTTCGTAAATGCTTAATTCATAATACGATATGATTTCTCTCATTTGACCGGCAAAATAAATATTCGTGAATTCCGAATTGATTAAAATAAGCTCGATTTTACATAACATGAAATTTCCATAAATGCTTTTCCCAACGCACATATTCTTAGCATAAGTAATGCCTCGAAAAGTAACAGTATTGGAAATACTCAAGTTTCTTTGCAAGCCTTCTTCAAAAGCATCTTTAATTTTTCATCGTGATTTAATGAATCACGAGACTCAATTCGCGAGGGTTGACTTTACTTTTAATTTAAGCGATTTTCTACAATATAAAGATTTAAAATTTCCCGCGTCGGCCTCGATTATCGATATACGACGCGTCACGAACTGTATTGACCAATAAGGAATCAGGTTCACGCATTTCAGCGTTACACTTTTCGATTATCAATACGTATGATCTTTTTAGAATAGGATATTTTATAGACACTTTCATAGGTAGAATAAATAAAAATTCTACCTATGAAAGTGTCTTTTTACAAACAGTGCATCTGTTGATGCTTTTTGCTTAAAGTTTTGGTAATGTTCTTAAAATTTGCAGTGTTTGACTGCACTTTGGAAGGGTGTAACGAGAGGTTATACGCGGGTGCGTGCTGTACGCACCAGTGATCACAGAACGTGGGATTTTTCGGCCTCCACTCTACGACCGACGAGCTCATGCTTTCTCTCTCTAGCAACAGTCACGAACCTATTGATAGAAAAAGATAGCATGAACTCGTGGGTCGTAGAGTGGAGGCCGAAAAATCCCACGTTCTGTGATCACTGGTACGCACACTTACACCGGCTCTCGATACCGAGCCTTGCTAAACTCTGCCCCCACTCCTACTCTCCCTATTCAGGGCGTCGGCCATTGTTGGCACATTCATTATGATTGTTCGCTCTGCGTACAATCTTCAGTTCAGCTGGGCTAGTCCCACCGACCAGATAGGAGAGACTCTCGCCCGCTGAAAGCTCATGCACTTTACCTATCGATAGGCGCTCCTATGATAGGCTAAGTGAGGGTGAAATGGCAAGGGATAGGCGCTTCTGCACTTGCTATTTCCCACAAACCGTCTCTTTAGATATTTAATTTCAAAGGTGTACGATTTTCACAATCGATAGGTGCTTCTATGATTGTCAAAATCTAACACAAATATTATTTCTCTCCTGAGAAATAACTTAACAATTTCTGTCACGAAGAAATAGAAAACCTAAGATTAGGGAAACTTGATTTACTCTCGTCAGGCGATCCTGAGAGAGATAAATCAAACCGACATAAATAATATTCGTTAGGCGCTCTTAAGGATATTATTTAGTATTATTAGACTAGGGAAATATACTAACCGTAATTTACTTTGTCATCCGAAGTGTCAACCTCTCTCCCCGCTTACCGCACCTACAGTTGAGGGGAATACAGGTAACGTCGATAAATGTAATCCGTCTCCTATATGCCAAGTCTAAAAACCGAGTTTGTTCTTCGACAATTCCATCACGTTATAATTACAGAAATAACAAAGATACTTCAAGAGATTCCTTAACCGTCTCCGTTCTACCCGCTCGACGTTCTCCGCTTCTATAACGTTTCATTCAACTACACGCAATTCTCAGAATCTCGCTCCGTCTGCATTCACTGTTTACTGTACCGCGAGCTATACTTTTTTCACACTGAATATTGTACCTTTTTATTCACACGTTACACAACACTCTTTTACACAAATTCCGTTACACTCATACTAATAACACAGGCACACAAAAAAAGGTCTTGTTACAGAAAGGTGACCCATATACCCTTATGTTTTACGGCACGCTGAGTCCGAATCTGATGTCCATTTACCCCCACCACGTCATAATTTAGGTTAATTGAAGGTCAAATCGCCAAAAAAAATAATTTTATTAGAAATGACCACTATTCCTAACGTTCCTGGGATCCCTAAATCCGAATTTGAGGTCCACTTGACCCTACCGAATCACTATCAAGGTCAATTCAAGGTCAAATTGGTAAATATTGCAAAAAATGGATTTTTGACGACAGATTCAGAAAGAGCGGGAAATCCAAAAATATAATACGTGAACCGTTATTAGATCCTTCAAAAATTTTGCTTCTGCCTCTTCATATAAATCTTGGTCTAATAAAACAGTTTGTCAAAGCCTTGGACAAAGATGGCAACTGTTTTCAATATTTGAGAAAGAAATTTCCAGAAATCAGTGATGCATGGTCAAGTTTCAAAAAGGTCACCCTTCTGTAACAAGACCTTTTTTTGTGTACCTGTGTAATTCTGTAAATGTAAATATCTAGTTAAATAATAATAGATTGTGCAACGAGTTGACGAAGTTGGCGATTCCACGAGTGTGAAGCTTGCCGCGTGAGCGCAGCGTGCGCGGAAATCACACAAGTGGAATCGCCATCCTCCACACACGTTGCACATAAAACTTTATCCAACATAACCGCGAGCGACATGCGGCTTAGGAGGTCTTCGAGAGAGGGGGAAGTTATCGATTTCTCAAATGATGACGTCACAGTGGTCGAAGTGAGTACTTTTCCCACTACTGGGAAAAGTCACAGTGGTCGAAGTAAGTACTTTTTCCACTAGTACTTCGACCATTCTGATCTTATCATTTGAGAAATCGACAACTTTTCCCTCTTGATACGAGCCTCCGAAGTTGCATTTCCCTCGCGGGTGTTGGACAAATATATTTTTGTTATACAAAATCTCTTTTAATTATCTCTAAACGTGACCTTGGCTAGGCTGAAGCATCCGCTGAGATAATTATTTGAGAACCCCGGTAAAAACAGACCGTTACAAGGGTTTATGTTTGCTCTCGAATCTTAGCGTTTCCAATTCGGTCTGGATAGTGACATAAAAAATGATGTTTTAGGGTCAACCGAATTTTTTGAAAATATTGAATGCGCAACTGCAAATAGTTGTGTATTTTATTTGAAAGCAAGTCAAGTTGTCTAGGAGATAATGCAGGAGCACAGACGAAAGATCAGACGTATCTTAAGTGCAGAACCATTTGCCAAAGTGGATTGTCAGCATCTCTAACGACGTCAGCAATAGCTACGGGCAATATGTGAATAATTCGCCGAGTTTGACTGACTATTCCAAACAATTTTTTATGTTTTCTTAATAGTAGGAATACAATTTGTAGATAATTTATATAATTAGAAAATTTAGAAAATGTATACGAAACCATTTTAACTTGAAGAAATATTGAATCGTATGCATTAGATCTCGCTGAACACTACACTGGGAAAAATATTGAGTTGATTCAGCTCTGAATCAAAGGTTACTCAGCCTGACAGATGCAAGTCAAGTTTTCACTACTGTTTCAGCTTGAGGCCAAGGTAGTTTCCACATTGAGATTCCGAGCTGAAGAAGTGTCTGCAGATCGTGGAATTTTCGGTCCCCACCATACGATCCACGAACTCATGATTTCTTTCTCTATCAATAGGTTTTTTTACTTGCTAGAGGGAGAAAGCATGAGCTCGATTTGGATACACTGCTTCAGCTCGGTATTTCAACGTAGAAACTACCTTGACTTCGAGCTGAATCAACTCGAAAGTGACAACGTGAACCCTTCACGCTGAAACAGCATAAAATTTTTCACAGTGTACCCTCGAAAAAATCATACGAAATACATGGTGGTAGTCCGGAATTGCAAGTATGGTAGTATTGCAAATTATTCAGGGGAGAGTTACGCCTTATTTCTTTAATCAGTTTACCGGTACGCATTGTTTCTCTGACGCAGTCATTGTAACTCTATATACTTCGTATTTATTTAACGGAATAGTCATTAGCTAATAATTCAGAGCGCTGAATTTCGCAGAAACGACATAATTAATTAGATGTGCTGAAATTTTCTTTATATCCTCCAATCTGATGAGAGCCGAGGTTGTCGCCCAACATGAAAAGGAGAGTTCCCCGAAACGTAACATTGCGACCTGACAGTGAAATTACGATTTCATTAGTTTCTAGAAGTTTTAAGTCAGCTAATACTCTTTCTAATAAAATATCCCAACCAAAGCGAGTGATATACAGTTGAATATTTTTTATTTTAGTTCTTGAATAAGGGGGTAAGTTACCTAATATCATGTATACGGCTATAATATTGAATTTTCCTTTAGAGGAACCTAATGGATTACAAACGCCGAAAGCATCTTGATATAATATAATATTTAGACCATTTTTGTTGATTTGAAAAAAAATTATTTCTTTGATTTTATTCCCAGTCGTGAAATTGTAAAAACTATCGAAAATATTCCAACTTTCGAAATTTTCACAGTAATTACGAACATGTTCATTCATCAATAACACTTATAAAGTTTCCAAAATTGTAACGTAATAGTAGTAGACGAAGTTACTTTCTCCATTCTGTACGGGAAAACTCACTTCTATAGGATCAATCAGATTATAAGTTTTATGGTAATAAGTTTTTCTACAGAAAGCGCTTCGTAAAATACCGTAATTTGTAGCATTCGTCAGTCCCCCGAAACTATTATCAATGAAATTATAAATGTCTTTTTTCACGTTCTGAGAAAACTGATTACTTTTTAGAGTTCAGAAAATTTTCTCTGCAAAATTCGAACACTGCTGTTTTACCTTCTATCATTTGTTGAACTACAACTTTTGTTGCGAAATGTTGAGTACATGCGCTAATACTATTCGATTGTTCCAACGAAATGTTCGGCCTACTTTCAATGTTATTTTCCTTTGATACAACAACATTGAGACTTTTTTCATCGTCTAAAGTTTAAAGTGTAAGACTGCGATTTGTACAATGTAGAATGAATCAAAATATTCCATCATGAGACTCGTCAAAATGTTTATAAACATGAATTTTGAGAGGTTTTATATTATTACATTTGAATTGACATTACTTTTGCGCACAATAACAGGATTCAATTTGCGACCTATGTTCAGGATGATAACGACGAAGATGTTGCCTGAAACTTTTGTACTTCCTATACTGTTTTATACGGTAAGAGTCATATATGCCTTCCCTCGTAAACATGTCAACCCAACCCTGGTTTCCATTAGAATATTTGGAAACCATATGTTTACGAGGGAAGGCATATATGACTCTTACCGTACATCCACGGTAATAACAAAATATTTGAAGATTGAGATCATTTTTATGTCTTAATTGATATCTATTGTAAATACGTAATTCTCGAAAGCTATGTTTACACAAATATTAATATTAAAATCGAGCTCATATTAATCCTTTTATTCTCGGTTAACGAAACTTTCTAAATGAATAAATTTAATAACTTAATAATGTTTATAAAATTGAGGTTAGAAAGGAACTATTGTTAAAACTATTTAAGGAACTTTTAGGAAATTTTCTCTATGCAACTTAGAATTTTAAATAAAAATTTATATTTTGATACAAGATTTCAATTTAAAAAAACAACATAACCGAGCGTTTACACTTCGCAAAAAAAATTACGTTCATGATTCATCCTAACCTAAAAATTATACTCGTTCATTTTACTCTATATTCCTGGTTGCATACGATATTTTATTCAAAAGGTGCATGAAACCACGTATTTGAGAGCGTGTAAAGCGAGCTGAAAGTTGCTGTTTCCAGAGGTTAAAATAGCGCGACTACAAGATTCTCCGTCAGACGCAGTACTGTCGCGAGTTTTTTTTACCTCCAGCTGGAATTTTTTTCCCTTTTAGAAGTTTTTTCCCAGTTTTTTTCACTGCTCTAGAAACAGCAATTATCAACTCGTTTCACTCGCTCGAAAATACGTGGTTTTCGTGCACGTGTTGAAGAAAATACATTTTACCATTACACTTATTGAACAGTGAGATTAATGGGATTTTAAAATCAAAGTACCTAATTATAAAACACTACTATAAGTCAAAATTAATTTAACTTACCTTTGAAAATTTTTTAATCCGCTGTTTTCCGTTGCGGATTTACACGATTTATAACAAAAGTCGAGATGGTCGTAATAGTCGCCATACTGTCTGGCATAAACATCGTAGAGTATAATGCGCCATCAAACGTGTATTAGCAGAATTACAAAGCTACTGGATTTTTACAATGCTCTTGTAAAAAGGAATTACACTAGGCATGTATAATTCCATTAAGCATCGCAATTTTACCGAAACATTGTAATTTTACACTTCTAAATTCTTTTCAATTTGAATGTAAACTTCCCTCAGTTATCACTGGTATTTTTATTTCCTATGATTCTCGTGGTAAAATTACAGTTTTATTGTGAAATTCACAAAATTATGGAAAAATAACATCAGAAATGACAGTGAATTTCCAAAAAATTTGGAACTTTCCTGCGGAAATCATAGTAAAAATTAAACAACGAAATGTCATTTTCATCGGAACTTTTTACAGTGTAGTAAGTCCACTCGTGTAGTAAGTCCTTCGCAGAATTGGCGCTAGTCGATATAGCCAATTGGCTGAGACTATACACTGAGAGAAGTTTGGCACCTGTGTGCAAGTTTTCTTGAGACTCTTTTGAGCTCTTAATTTTAAATTAAGTTGGAGCAAGTCTCTTTTTTTAATAATTGTGAAAGTCATTTAGAAGTTAAACTCCGATTATTATTTTCGCCTGGATTGTATAGTTGAGGACAGCTAATCATTACATTTCGGCGCGTGCCTTTTAACATTTTCTTGAAGCAATCTCAGTTATCTAAGGTATGTCCATTGTTCCACGCTATCTTCTATTACAGATTTCCGAGCTCCTATCTGAGTTATAATTGATTTTATAATCTAAATAATATTAATTAAATTATCTTAAAACTTAAAGGGCATAGCAGGATAAGCTCGGCCCCCGGCCGAGTCTTTTCGACATTCTCACCATGAGTTCGTATTAATATGAGGTTCAATTCCCCGGAAAATTATATCTGAGAAATAATTTTTATGGGAGTTATGGGGGTGAGTAGAAAAATTAAAAAACACCTTTTTCTCGGAAACGGCTGTATCGATTTCGATGGGGAAAAAATATGTTATGGGTGCCAATGGAAGGATGTGTACGAAAAATGAAATTGTTCATCTAAGTTACTATTAAAAATGAATAAATTAAAAGCTAGAAAATTTTAATATTAATTAAAAATTTGCCAAAATGAGCAATGTCAGCGCGCTTTCAGTCGCGTTTAGTGCGTCATCCCCTCTCTGCGGCCTACTGGGCTGAGTTGGGCCAAGTGTAAAGGCAGTTCTGTAAAACCTATGCCTCAATTGTCTCACGTTCTCGCGGCTAAGAAAGCAATTCCTCATCGTACAAGACAGAATTAACAGGAATAGTAGTTTAGATTCGAGAAGCTTCAGTAATTTATTTTATCATTTGAAATTCTTCCTCAAATCTTCTCTTGTTTTTCCCTTGTTTACATTTCAAAAACTCAAGTCATTATGTTTCTCTATATACTGTGATATAAATATTTTATACCACAGTATAAGAAGTATATCTTTTTTAAAACTATATATTTTTCAGTTGAGAAAACTAATGAATTGAGTTTCTCAAATCTATAAGAGGGAAAAACAAGAGAAGATTTGAGGAAACATTATCTGGTACAATGAGGAATTGCTTTCATAGCCGCGAGAACGTGAGACAATTGAGGCGTCGGATTTGTAGAACTGCCTCTATGCTTGGTCCGACTCAGCCCAGTAGGCTAGAAGAGAGAGGGGATGACGCACTAAACGCCACTGAACGCGGCGATCGAGGGAAATAATCAATTTACAACGCAGCACCCAACTTGTCGTTTTTCTATTAATAATTAACTAATTGAGTTCATTTTTGCGTAGAAATATTCCCTAAGCTTGTGCTGATATTGCTCATTTTGTCCAATTTTTGCTTCCTCGTAGAGGAAGCTTTGTAGAGGTGACAAAATCCAGTTACCTAAATAATGTTTTTTTAAATGTATTTCAAGGGCAATATATTTAATATGATGATCTGAAAAATTATCCGGATGTATTTATGTATGTGTGTGTATGCGTATATAAGTGTGTCCCGATCCAGCAATTTCTAGAAAACGCGTAAAGATAAATTGATGAAATTTTGCATAGTTATTCCACTATATACCTAGTCGAATTTCTTATAAGGGTATAACAAAATATTTTATTTTAAAAGTTTTATGTACTTTTATAATTTTCGTAAAATTCATTTTTCCACTATAACTTTTCAAATATTGAAAATTTAAAACTGATGTAAGGAAAATGAATATTCCTTTCATCGAGACGAATCGATTGATCTACATTCATCTCCCGATCGAGGGCACTCCGATCGAGGGTACTTTTCACGCTTGGCTGATTCTACGTCCCCCCCTCGGCAGCTTACACTGAAGTGCCGACGCTAGAAGTGACCTTGAAGTCAGCGCCGTACTGCGTAGCCTTCGTAGTATATGAATTAGCGAATTTTAAAGTCTTCGGTCCTGAGTGGTGACGTCAGAGTGCTCGCTCGAGCTATTTTAATCCTATCCGATCGAGGACACTCGACCCCCGAGTGGTGCCCTCGATCGGGAGATGAGTGTATATGATTAATGCATTATATTAAAAAACAAGGGTGTTATAGTTAATTGTATGTTTTTAAATTAATTTCTCGAATATAACTTCTCAAATAATAAAAATTTATAGCTGGTGTAAGGGAAATGAAGATTCCTTATGTCCAGACGAATCGATTGACCTGTAAGATTAATTCATTTCATTGAGAAATAAGAAAGTTATACTTTATTGTAATTTTCAAAAATGAATTTTTTGAATATAACTATGAAAGTAATTAGATTACGCATGAAAGACAAAACCACAATAATAAAGTATAAGAACAGTTAGTATATTTAAATTGAATCAAGCAGTAGCTTAGACGCACAATAAGTGTAAACGCGTTACAGCAGAACTGAAAGTTACAAATATGTAGATATACACGAACAACCCCACAGTAGTTCCCTCTATAAACGGAAGTAAATAACACAGAGATTGTATCGTAGTTAAATTAAAAATAATTTCAACAATAACTTCTCAAATAATCAAAATTTAATGCTGATGAAAAGAATACTTTCTGCTTCCTCTATGAGGAAGCAAATCATATTAGCTTTCAGTTTATTTATTTTTAATTAATAGTAACTTAAATGAAAAATTTCATCAAACGACTATATCTGTGAGAAGTGCCCAAGCTTAGGGATTATTTCTACGCAGATTCCTCATTATACACCAGCGGACGTGCATTTAGTGTGGTATGCTGGAGATTTTGAATTTGTTTAACCATTTTACCATTTCTGGTAAAAAACTTTGACTGTGCTTCAAGAATTTCCTATTGAAATCGGGCCAGCAGTTTCCCAGAAAAAGGAGTTTTTCGATTTTTCTACTCACCCCTATAACTCCCATAAAAATTATTTTTCAGATAGAATCTTCCGGGGAATTGAACCTCATATTAATACCAACTCATGGTGAAAATGACGAAGAGATTAGGCCGTGGGCAGCTAATACATGCTTATCCTGCTATGTCCTTTCTATTCAATTTAGTATTGTTGCATGGGACGCAACTAACAAGTAAACATAGGGAACTGTCACACGCCGATTTTGATGAAACTTGGCAGATTTGTAGAACTAGGAAAACTAATCAACACCTATCTTTTTATATCGGCCCATAAACAATTCTAAGGGTAGACACTACACCTCATATATAAAGAGTGGTCTTAACCTTTCAATGGCAACTAGGTTGGGTGATTCAAAAGATGAAATGCTTTTAAGCGGTTTTCGATGTCGCTGAATTCAAATCTGAATTCAAAATTACGAATTTCAAGATAGCGGATCTTGATCTATGGCGTCTGCTTGTTGCACGCGAGGGATGATGTCCGTTTTTCTATTATAATGAGTAGATGGGTGATATTAGATAATATATTACCGCCATATTAGATCTGCCATCTTGAATTTTGTAATTTTGAATTCAGATTTGAATTCAAAGACATTAAAAACCCATTAAAAGCATCTCGGACTCGACCCAGCGAGCAGCGGTACTGCGAATTGTCGGTCCATCGGTTGGTCACCACGGCATCACGCTCTCTCTCTCACTGCAGCTAGCGTCAAGATAAGTCTTTTGTCTGTCCAAGTTGTTGATCGTGTCCAGCCTAGCTTATTTTCGCCGCAAACACCCTGCCTACGAGAAGCGAAGTCCATCCTCATCTTCTGGGAGCCAGGGACGATCTTCTTCCGCAGATTATTATTGTTCGGTGCGGGAGCACATCCTAATTTTATATTTCCTGGCGTCGGAGTCGTTCAGTGAGAAGGTAATAAACCTTAATTATATGCAAACCAGTGGTATTGTTGATTTCGCCTTCTCTCGCTGTAGTTCTTTTTTCCCTTCTTTTTAGTCATAATCACTCTAGATTATACATGGCGACAAATAAAAAATAACCCACAATCCTGAAAAACTGCCGGGAGAAGAAGAAAACAGCAAAAATGGTAAAAGTGAAAATGGGGAACCATTTTGGAGAAAAAAAGTGTAAAGTGTCAGTGAAGGTGAAAATTGATTTCCCGCGTTGTGTCATTTCGTCTTCAGGAAATAATGGAAACGAAATCTCTCTGGTGAAATAAAAAATCGTAAAGATAGAGAAAACAGTGAAACCCGCGAAGAGATAGTGTAGGAATAGTAGAGAACCGTGGAAATAATTAGAAAACCGATAAAAAAAGAAGTGAAAGTGATTAGAAAAATCCAAAAGGGGTAAAATTTTGAGAAATAGAAAATTCGAAATAGGAAAATTTGTGAAAAGTGACGCGAAGTAGAAGCGTTGAAAAATCAAAAGTTTTGAAAATTAGAATCGGAAAGTAGAAAGTAGTGACGTGTCAGTTTGGAATACGACCGTGAAGCGCGTTTGAAAGGGTAAAAATGGGTGACGCATATAGCATAGTTCCAGCGGTATCTCCCAAAATAGAAGTCCCTTGAAAATTTTGACCGAAAATTCGTATTCCTGAGTGTCAAATTATTTGAGGAATGGAAGTTTAGAAAATTTAGCCTACCGGGTAGCAAATAAAATTTAATTGAATAGTGACAAAGCTTATGAGTTTTAGGCAGACACCGGGTTGTTTTGTAGTAAGCAATGCTTGGGGGAATGGTTCTGAAATATGGAAAGGGAAAAAACAAGATGTCGGAAACTGAGCGAAGTGAAGCAAATCAGGTGAAACGTTAAGAACCAGAGGAACTAGCTAGGGAGGTTGAAAGCTTAAATACGCTGACATATACGGGAGTTCCTCTAGAAAATAAAAGATTTAGTTCGCGAGGTAGAGGTTTTTTCCGAAATAAACTTTTGGGAGTAGGAAATCGTTTCACTCTGAATGAAGAAGACCTGTCACTTAGAGTGTTGAAAAATAGGGAGGATGGGTTCGCGAGTACGCATGAGCGGATTAAGACCCTTCAGGGCCCGGTGCTTAAATTAACGACGGGGACTCTTTTAAGGCGGGGGATTTTAGGAAAAAGAGCATATGTATTTTTAAATAATTTTTCGTTAGATTCTATTTGAAATTCTATTCCTTATTTTTTTTGTGCGAGGCCCAGTGCTTCAGCACCAACAAGCCCCCCCATGATCCGGCACTGCCGAGTACGCGAGTATGTCTCTTGAGAGACGTACGTTAGAGTAGGACAATACGGGATTCCCAGACTATAACGAAATTAGGGAATTGAAAGCCATACCGAAAACTCTAACAGCAACTCAAACTCTGAGAGATACTCAAAGATCAGTTGAAAGAAACTCTAACAGAACAGGACAAGAGAGGTGACTAAACTCTAATACAAAAGACATCGTAACAGATAATATAGAGAAAATGTATTACCGCTTAAATAAGAAAGACAGATTAACTCGCGAGAACTTATAGGAAATGTGAGCAGCGAAAGATGCGATGGATTATTACTTCATAAGGTTAATAAGTGAATACTTAAAAATGAATGAGAATAATCCATACGCGGAAAAAGAGGATGAGAGAGAAAGATCAGCGTGTAGAACGTTAGCATTGGGGGATTTCAAATAATATCAGGTTGGCCATTTAAATTTTCTAACAATAAAACTGATAGCCCTGCCCAATTTCTGGAAAACATTATTAAGCTTAAAGCGGAATATAATATAGACGTTCGCGATGTTTTAGAAAACTTCGATGCGGTATTAAAAGAGGAAGCTAAGAACTGGTTTGGGGTAAATAAAAGATCGTGGCGTAGTTTAGATGATTTCCTATCGAGCTTTAGAAATGCGTATCTGAAGAAACGCACCAGAACATAAAGTTTTGTAACTAGAAGGAAAACCAAGATTTCGGTTCATATCTCACAGAGATAAGAAAATTGTTCAGTATATTAAGCCCTAGGAAACCCCTAAAGTGGGAGTTGCGTAATGCGTAGGAAAATATGTGTCTCATTTATAAAACGTATATTAGGAGATACGACTTTCAGTCAGATACTAACCGTGACAGACGTAAAGGATTAACCAAGTGATAATAATTCCAATAAACGTCGAAATTATCCGAAACAATATTACGAAAATAGAAACGCGAGACAGCAACGATAATCATATAGGCAAAGATACGACGATCAAAGGGGAAGGTACCAGGTGAGGAAAATACAGAAAGGCGTTACGAACAAAACCGAGAAACGAGAGTACAGATAAGCGAATTAGAAACAGGGAGTAACCAGAAACCGGAAGTTAATGCGATAGGGCCACCCTCTAAATTAGAAAAACAAATAGACGAAACCAAAACTGATCCCATAATATCAGAACACCGTAGAAGAAACCGATGGTCAGAAAGAACCCCAAGCCAGGGAAGACAACTATTAAGGGGTTAGGTGGGTTTGGAAATTTCAAAAAATCGATTTTTTTTTGGTCTTATTAAATAGTACAATATGTTTAGAATATTCTCCTAAAATTTCAAATTGATCCGAGTAAAATTCTAAGAGATAGACCCTTCGGAAGTTCCGCCCGTCAGGCCAGGTCAGTGCAGTGCTTCGCAGGTATACGGGAGTAGCTGCGACGATTTTATTATAAATAAAAAAGAATGCATAGGACATGTGTAGAAGAGGATGGGCAAGCGCTTACGTGATTTGGTCAATAAAAATATTGAGGAAACAAAAACCAAGACCGGTAAAATAATTAGAAAATTATGGCAAGGGCAAACTTACTGGCAAATTGATTGATAAGTTAACAGTTTATTATGGCCTAGCTATAAGAAGAAACTGCTTTTCGGTGCAAAATATGAGAGACGCTATATGGGCAACTTATTTTCATTATATCTCCACTGACAAAAATTCACAGCACGATAAATGTCCAAAGGACCCTAACTCATGGTGCACTTGGCAGCGTGCTTCAGCAATGAACACTCTTTCATCATACAAACACGACTACGATCCATTACCAAGTGAAGTTTCATCAACTATCAAGCCTATTTATGAAGAACTTAGCAAAGAAGAGCTCTTGAAGAAATGTGTTAGTGGCTTCACGCAAAACAATAATGAAAGCTTGAACCAGTTAATTTGGAAAATTACACCAAAAATACTTCCTGCTAAGATTTGACGGTGTTGTTGTCGTTTGTTGAATAGCGTGGATCAAGAAATGTAAAGATGTCAAGTTTTTTAGTCTACTATTCTCAGTTTATTAATCAAGCTTATTAAGCTTTTTTAGCTTTCGCCAGACGACGTCCAGCCTCTTCAGAAAAACATATCATGGTAAACAGTTGTGGGTGATTGAGAACAATTATTCTACAAATAACAGTTAAAGATAAAAACATTTAGTGGCAATTATAGGGTTGTTATACGAACATACTCCTAACACATAAAATCATTTTTTGACAGACACGTACCTAGAGTTGGTATAAACATATGCGCACGTATTGTGTATGTAACAGTGTAGGTTAAAATTTGTAAAGATTTTTTATCATCGTTGCAGACTTGTATGTTATAAAATATTGGTAAAATTTAAAAGAACAAGCGGGTATAGACTCGCTTGTGTGTGGAAACAAAAACGTCAGTTGATTTCGACGATCAATATTTGAGGTTATGAGTGGAGCTATACTGCCCCCTGTCGGAGTGTCATTGATGGTTTACATTACGACTATATTATTAAAAGGCGGTTATTATAAAATAGGGGTTATACAGATTTTATGAGGTTGAAATAGATTTCGCTAAGAGACTCGATGTCGGATCGATTGTTTACATTGTTTTTGTGTTTAATTATATGGAGCATTTCTTTAAACATTCTTTTCCTATAGTTATGATCTGTCCTGATTATTCTGGCATTAGAAAAGTCAAAATTGTGGTCTTGTGTGTGAGAGTGGGTTACCAGGGCCGTACTGCGAGAGTCTTTTTTGCAATCGTTTTTGTGTTCCCTGATTCTGTCTTTCAAGTATCTTTTTGTCTGCCCTATGTACATCTGACCACATTCACAAGGGATGCGATAGATGACGTATGTCCTGTAGTCAAAATGGATGATATCTTTGTTACTAGGGAAACATTTTAGAGTGTCCGACGTGGTACATTGAAAAATATGTTATAAGAAGATTTAAACAAATTAAAAATAAACGGGACAACGCACCGACAAATGACACTAAAAATGTAATAAAAACTTGGACCTAAAAAGGATCATAGTCATCCCTTATATAGACGAAATATACAGACCTATAAAAAGACTGTTATATAACTATAACGTGACAATGATTTCGAACTATTACAAAGAAGGATTCTCAGCTTTGTTGCTTTTTATGCATGGCCTGGACTTGAAACTTGGCCGAAACAGCCACGAGTATACCCGAAAAGAAGATGAGAACCGCATACTCATTGCCGAAAAGAAAGCTGACGCTACGACTCGCGAAGGAAGAATTCGTCACAGACAAGAACAAAAAGGATGCCTTGGATATTGCCGCAGCAGCAAGTACTTTGCTTTACAGTGCCGGAATCGATGATTCTATGTAAGTTAAAAAAAAAATTTTTTTTGCATGTAATTTCAACTTAAAACTTTAAACGCGTTTTTCTCAAAACTCAATTTTTGAAGTCGGTGGACACGATTTCTCGAAAAGTTATGAAGTGATTTTGTTCAAATTTGGCACATATCTTTGAAATAACATTATCTAGTTAGTGAACGAAGGATTTTTTTTTTGTTTTTATTACAACTAATTTTTTCTAGCCAATACATGGCGAAAATTTGACCAAAAAATGTGTTTTTTTGTTTCAAAGTCTGTCAAAACTTCAAATTTCAATTTTTTTTCCTTCGTTCATTAACGAGATTTATCCATGTACTAACGAAATATTTTTGATTTTAGATGAACCAGTAATGAGTAATGATGTCCACGGCAAAAGCATTTTTTTTGGAGACGTCAAGGGAGATGAGGTACCAATGTCTGAGTTTTCGGAATTTTTAAATGAAAATTTCACAAAATACTGTTGAAGCATGTACCTTTGATATGCTAAATTAATTAAATAAAAAATATGATTGTATATATTTAAAAAAAAATGGTAAAAATACCCTACTTTTTAGCCTCTGAAACCCACCTAACCCCTTAAGATGCTATGTGTGACAAACCTGATCAGATTGTAAAGAACTCAAACAGGAAATAGAACAATCAGGGATTTTAGTATCAGAACCCATTTCGCGAACCATAATAGTTGTAAATGGGGAAGAAGTAGAGATTATGGGTCGAGTCTCAACCCCAGTAGAGATAGGAGATCTGAAGAAAAGACTGTTAGTCAGAATAGTGCCAGAATTAAAATCGATAGGCATACTAGGTACAGATATGATAAAGGAATTGAGAATAACACTTGATTATGACAAAGAAGTTTGGTGGTTGCCAGACAACCTTTTGATTAAATTTAAAATGGAGTCTGAACCCTCTCAGAGCCGATTAAAATCGATTTAATTCGATTAATCGACTAGTTTAAATCAAGAGTCACTCAATCCACAGCCCAAGACAAAAATAAAATTCTGGAGTAAAGTTAGTTTGAAAAAAGATAAAACAACAGAGTTAAGTAGAGAGATGGAAACCGATCAGGGGTCAGTGAAAACAATAGATCCCAACTTATCTATCAATGGTATCAGAGAGAGACCAAACTCTGAATAGGAAAACCTAAAATTCCACCCCAAGCGTACCCCAAATTAAAAGAAGACGGTGGGGAAGTAAAGAGGTCACGAATAAGACTAACAAAACTACCAAAATTAATGGAAATAAAATTATCCAAAGATAAAATGAGAAATTGAATAAGAAGCGAGAGTGAAAATAGTTAGCAGCAATTTAAGGACACAGCCTTACTTATTATAGATAGTAAGAAGAAAAAGAGAAAACAAAGAAAGAAACTGTAAAGTAGAACAGGAATGTTGGAATCATTTTTAAATCAGAAAATTAAACCAGAAGTAGGGAAAGAGGACAAGGCATCATATTTAGCGAATCGTAGGATAGATGTGCAAGGGAACAAACCTATAAGGCAAAGGTTCAATCAAGTAAGCCCGAAAATTAAAGAAGCAATATGTGAAGAAATCGATAAAAAGCTAGAGAATAATAAAATAGAATATACTAAATAATAATAATATTAATAATAATAATAATAATAATAATAATAATAGTAATAATAATAGAATCCGCGTGTTCAGAATGGTCTAACCCGATAGTAATGATCAGAAGACCGAACGGAAAATATAGGTTTTGTTTAAATTTTCGGAAAATTAATAGCATGACTAACAGTAATAGTTTGAACTAAATTGTCTGTAACCTTTTGACTTAATAATACATTGAAAATAAGCACTAATACAATTGCAAAAATATTTCAAGGTTATAATATGTATATTTTATTTCATATTCCAATACCGCAGTAATGGACAGTTATCTATATGTAAAGCTTGCATTGTTCCATACATACTCAAAAAATCATGCGAGCTGTCAAAAAAATGGGTGCAACGGTTTTGCCTGTAGTGGTCGTGAGAACCACTACCAGAGAGCAGTCGCGTAGCTCGGCTAGCGGATTGCAGTGAGTGTGCCGTCCTATGGCAGCACAAAACGCAAAGCAGAAAGCAGAAAATCATAAGAGTGAAAGAGACAGGCAGATTTTCTCTCTCTTTCACTCTTATGATTTTCTGCTTTCTCCTTTGCGTTTTCTGCTATCGTACTCGCGCGTTGGACATCACTGAATTATATGGATTGTATAATATTTAATAATGAATTCAAGAACTATCAAATCTGTTTTATAATCATGTTTGCCCATCAGACATCAATATTAATTTACCTTGTCCGTGTTTAGCTTTGGAGAATGAAGTTGTTGATTTTAACTGAGCACAGCTCACAGAAAAATGTTTTTGTTCACTAGATTTCATTAAAGAACATAAAGATGGCAGTACATGTGGTAATAATGGTCCCTGCAGTTCTAAAGAATAAAATTTCTTGTTATCGATTAGGACCTCTTTTTCTCGAACCTTAAAGAATAAATAATAAATCTTAGATTATTGTGGATTCAAAAGATTAAAATTTATACATGCAATAAATAAAACCTTGAGTGATTTAAGTGTAGCTCCGTTGAATGCTACTGGTGCCAATAGAGTAGGGGGAATTCCTGCCATAGTGCCTACTGTCGTTGTAGCAGATTTGCAGTTAATTAAAAAATTAAACAATGCCTGTGCTTCTACACCGATCACAAAAATTAACGACTGCTTCTCGCTATCCATCTCACATTCTTTTTCTAGCGTTAATCTTGTCTGCAAAATAATATTATACGTATTTAGTATTATTAGTCTTATACCACACTAAAAAATTGTGACAAAAAAAAAACAAACATATAATTGGTAGATTGAATCCAGACTTCATAAAGAAATAGATATACCGGAAGGTCTTCAGGATGCACATTAACTTGTGCCTAGAAAATTCTCGAGTTTTTTATGCTTATAAATATGTTTTTTCCGTATTCCAAAATTATCAAGTTTACTGAGTAAAAAGTAGACAATGAAAAATTATTTTTTTGTAATGCTTAAAGAATAAAAGTTTCTTATTTAAAAGTTCGAATACACTCAACTCTTATTATAATCGCGCTTGATTTGTTGCCCTTCTAGAATTCGTGTCAGTTACATTCATCGATAGGGTAATTGAGACTGCGAGAGAGAATAAGAAACTCTTCCTGCCTCTCTGACACTGGGAGCACCGCGAATCTACTATCAGTAGCGCAGCTTATTTCCGCTTCAAAGACTCTTGATACATTGTTCAGTCGATTACAGGTATACCCGAAACGCAGACTAGATCAACAGTTGAGCGTATTTATTTCCTTTTACAACGAACAAAAAAATTATACTGTGTGAATTCTTAATTTAAAAATAAGAAACAAGTGCTTTCCTTCCGGTCTATAATCAGGCATTGAACATTAGTTGAGTTTCTAAATTATTTGTCATTTGTTTTAGAAAATAATCATAAGGACAGTTTAAATCCCAATAATGCGATTTTACTGCATTTTGTAACACATAGGGAAGCGTTTCTTCCCCCTACTTGATTTCTGGGTGGAGACTCTGAGTTAACTTCACGCTATATAGTGCGTCGGATCTCTCGTTTTATCTCGCGAGTTAATAAAAGAGATCCGATCGCTATGTAGCATAAATGCTAACTCAGAGTTCCCTACCCTGATTAGCTACGAAACATAGTAGAACTTATTACGAGAAATTTTCTTTTTATAACATGCGAAAGAAAATATGTTTGTCGAACTACTGTGGTCAAGAGATTTTAGAAATTAGAAAAACGTATTGCGTCAAAAAAAAAAAGAAAAAAAAAACATTAAATTTGTATAATGAACAATAAAGAATAGTATTTTGTGTAATAAGCGCTGAAAACTAATGATGGGCGATTTTACTCGATTCTATGAAATGATTCCATTCTTTTCTTGAAGGTGCGCTCACAATGGGATTGAAAAACTGACATAACACAGAAATTGACATGGACATAGACACGATGCTGTGTCGACAAAGTGCGCGCGCATCTATTACCAACTGCAGAATTTGTATTTGTCGTATTTGTACAGCGGAACACCAACGCAATAAAATTTCTGCAATTGGTAGTAGATGCGCGCGCACTTTGACGACACAGCATCGTGTCTATGTCCATGTCAATTTCTCTGTCATGACAGTTTTTCAATCCCATTGTGAGCGCACCTTGAAGAATCGATTCTGACATCGATTATTTTTAGAATCGATTCTCGGCGTATCGATTCTGTTTTAACGAAGAATCGAAACAGTGCATGTCATGCATCGCACTCTGCATCCGATTTGCGCGAATTTAAAAATCTTAAATAATATTTTTATTGTTTATTATAAATAATGTCATTTTAACTTATAGAAATGTTTATTAAACTAATATGAATTAATCGTGATAAAAAAGTGACATTACTTAACCGATTCTTAGACATCGATACTTTTTAATATTAATAAGTGAGCGTATATAACATGAGTTGGAAGTGCGCTAATGTGCTGAGCATGCACACCAGTCACTATTTCTTGGTTTACGGCGAGTACACACTAGGGTACCCAAAAAAAAATTGAAAGACTTATAACATTTTAAAAATCCAAAAAAATGAAGTAAAACTTAAATTAGAAGCCAAGCAACGATCAATATGAAAAAAAGTATAGAAATGAAAAATGTTTCTTTTTGAACACCCTAGAGGATAGACATACCAACTTTTTGAATTTGATTAAAAAATCGAAAATTCAAATTTTGTGCCAAATAATGCGGTACAGAGAAAATTATACGAAACACAATTATTGGCCTTAAAAGCGCGACTGCCCTGATGAGAATGTGCTCCTTAAGGTCGATAGAACCTTAAGTAAATTAGTTATGTTTTGCATTCAAAGTTGTAATTTAATTTAATTAAATTTAAAAAAATATATAAAAATATTAATTATATGTAAGAAATATATAATTTAATTAAATTTAAGTAAAACATATAGGCACAAGTGTCCTGTAAGTTGCAAGCTTCACGAAGGACACAAGTCAGCGAGGCGGGCAGATTTTTTTATTTGAACTTATCAATGAAAATTAATATTATCAAAATTACAAATATTCACAACTTCCTTAATATTTCATTGAATGCATTAATCTTACAGGTCAATCGATTCGTCTTGATGCAAGGAATCTTTCTTCCTTGATCATAAGTTTGAAATTTTTATTATTTATGAATTTATAGTGGAAAAGTCAGTTTAAAAAAAATATAAATGTACATCATTATAAAAGTCACTATTTTGAAATATCTTATGGTACATTTTAAGATATTGGTGGAGCAAATATATCCTACTTTCCTCAATTTATCTACAATTGTCTTCAAGTTATAGTGGTAATACAAAAAACGTAACATCCATCAATCCACGCGGAAAAAAACGTTTATTAGACTTTACAGAACTAGTTCTACACTAGAGGATACGGCGGGTAGTTTAGTAAAAGTTAAAATCTTCTTATTTTTAATGTATATTGAAATATTCTACGAAAAAAGTAGAACAGTTCTAAAAAATCTAAAACTCCAGCTAATATAGAGACTATATCGAAGAAGTCTCAAAACTAGAGAACAGTTCTAGACAAGAAGAAGCAATTTTACACCGAAAAAAAATAATGTTTTGAATTATTATTATTATACTCTAATATATTTTCAAATATTTAAGTAATGATCTGATCACAAACTCTCAATATCTCAAATGTGATTTCTACGAAACTTTTCAACATGATTTCAAGAATTTCGCTATATATTTTATTGAACTCTTTTAAATCGGACTCAATATAAAGGCTAATGAACTTCTTTTTTCCGTACATCCATCCATCCACCCAACTTTGATTCCGTCATAAAACTCTCTCCAAAGGCCGACATATTTATAAATACAAGGGTTACGACTACCTACTCAAACAAAAGGAGCAATAAACCTTGCACCGTTCGAAATCAAAGGAAAATCGATATTTCATAATAAATTAAATCAACATGAATTATTTAAAGGAACGTTTGTAAAATTAGTATTAAGAATATTGCATGTGTTAAAAAAAATAAATAGGAGATAATTCGGATTTTGAATCATATTTGGGGATCGAGACTTTCTAGCATCAAAACAATTTTTACCATATATTTTTAGGCCACCCTACTACCCACACCAGTAACTCCAAACGTTACTCTACTGTGTATGCGTTGCGCTCGACATATGATTGGTTGCTATTATCGCGTATTTTAAGAAGCTAAAAAATATCTTTTAGTGTCTATCACTGTTAGATCACGTCACCGAGGGCGGGGCGAGAGTTCTACCAGCCGGCTTCCACTACCACCCGCCGGTTACTCATTACGTAATCGCAAGTGCTTAAAAGCAGGAAATCGACACAATTTCGATCAGTTCGTCGAGGAGCAGCAAGTGTGCACTCGGTGAAAATCATCTGGTCTCTTAGCTAGCGGATTACCACCATAGCAGAGCGACCGGAACGAAACCTGGACGTCTTCTTCAGGAAGATCCACTAGGTGTACGACTGGCAGTTACCCCTAGAGCCATACACTTAGATAAAGGATACGTCGGCTCACACCGATCTATCCTGGGTCAACCTGGAGATGACTTCCAAGACCTGGGGGGAACTAAAAACACCTAGTCACTTCCATCCTAAATAAGAAACCACCTGATACCTGACCAGTGGGCACCCCCATAGCCAGTTATCAGACAAAGAGGGTACGCCAGCCCAAACCTGGCCTACCCCTGTTTCACTCCTGTCTCTCCCCGGCACACAGTGTCTCTCACCGCACTGTACCGCATACGTAAAATACCACGTACACTCTCTCACAACACTCGCTCGCTCGCTCTCTCTCACGTACACACCGAATAGAACATTTACACTTATTGTATTAGATTAAATTCATTTATTTTGTAAAACTCACATTTAAGTATCATACATTCAGACTCATTCAAAGTTTGGTTATTTTCATACACTCATTTAGTTTCTAACATTATAGGAAAATATAACACCTTTACTGTTTTTGTTAATATAAATCATTAGTTAATTTATTTTCTTGCCCTTAAAACGGATCCTGGCTCGACTGAGGTGTCCGTTAGGGCAGAAATACAAGAACACTCTAATAAGGACAGTCAACTCCGATGGTGGGAATAAATTCGAAAATATGATTAGGGGGGGGGGGCGGAGTTTTGGTCCGCGGTATACCTGCCCCATTTCACGCAGTTTGTTTTTGTTCTGCGTATCAAGAAAATGTCAAAATCTGACTGATCTATAACCATCATTTTTATGTTTATAAGATGCCAAGCGAGTGCAGTGGATGGTTATTTTATGTTGCATTGATTTTTGCCCGAGTAGATTTTGTAAATCTAGCAGTGGGAAAAAGGAAAATGTCACATTATTTTCATTTGCTGACAAGGTACGAATAAATATTTAATTTAGATACTTTTTGCATAAAACAAAGAATTCAAAATCTGACTTGAAAAAATAATATTTTAATTTTAATGATTATTATTTTATGATATTTTCATTTTCACTGATTGCTTAAGAATTTTATATTTATATTTATGTTTTTATTTTTATATTTTTTTAACTACTTAAAGTAACATTGACATTTATAGTATGACAACTTATTCTCTTTAATTTTTTTTTCACGATACATGAATATACAGACGGATTCAAATAATTCTGTATGCGCATTCTGGGATTTTTGGCGCAGCCTGACAGGATTTATTCCTAGGTTCCGCCCACAGCTGTTCATGTTCTCTCGCTTCACCCCCACCATCGGAGTTGACTGTCCTTATTAGAGTGTTCTTGCAGAAATATTAAACACATGACGTCCAGATAGAGGGACGTCAAAATCAATACCGTTACACATTAATATTAATACCTGTAAATTATTGATCTTTCGAATTTCTGATTCTTCCACGCCTAGACTCTGCAACCATTTCTCTTCGCTTTCATCTTCTTCATCAAATTGCTCTTTTCGATTAGGATCATCAGTAATGTGGTTAGTAGCAAAAGACTCAACTTTTTCATCACTAGACTCTTGTGTGTCAGAGGCTAATTGGATAGCATTTCTTAATGGCATTGCATACTCTATTTCTGGAAAATATATGACTGTTAAAGTTATTGAATTAGCGTGGACTCAACTATTATATATTTCAGTATAAATGTTTCGAGTTTACAATTATTACGAATTCTAGAAAGTAATTAATTAATTAATTAGTAATGTCTTCATAAATTTTAAAACTGAATATTTATATCGAATTACTCTTATCAATATTTTATCTAATGCAAAAACCCAGAGTCACCTGCCTGATTTCAAACCTAATTTTTTATACTAGAGCTGAAATACATTTTGGATACGTTTTGGATTTTTAAACATTTACCTTTTTATTACATTACGAGAATAAACGCGCGCTCCGCACGCACATTTCCTTTCTTTTTAAATGTATGTCTACGTCTGTTTTGTATTTAAAAAAATAATAATTGTTAGATTGTTTTCAATATTAATTACTATTGATGTTTAAACTAAAATATTTATTTCAGATTTCCCGCGTCATACGCCATTTTCGGTATACGACGCGTCATTACTTTCATCTGACCAATAGGGAAGAAGCGTAACGTTACTAATGATCTTTTTATAATAGGAAATATTTTTATCAATTGAGTGTCCAGATTCTATAACTACGCACTCCGAGGCTGGAGCCGCGAAGACTCCCGACTTAAAAAAAACCAACTTTTGTTGCAAGATATTTTGCACCGGCCTAATTATAACTAAAGTTGACATATCAGGTTATGATGATTTTAGTACTTAAAATAAAGTTTTAGGCTATTATTAGAACAAATTACAATTCCTTTTTTCTTTAAATAATTGTTTATTTCTTTCTCTTTAAAAGTAATGATATTGATATAAATTATAAATGAGAAAGCCATACAGTATATATTTTTTTAGAATCCACTTATTTTACATCGTTTGATAATTCTAAATGTTTACAACACAATTGTTGAGAATCATTTGACCAGTTTTCAAAGGCATTGCAAATGTTTGAGATGAAATACATTCATCTACCGATCCACGGCACCTCTCGGGTGTAGAGTGCCCAAAATTACGTCACTCTTACGTCACCACTCAGGACCGTATATATGTAGACTCTGAGATTCGCTAATTCCTATACTACGCAGACTAAGCATTACGGCACTGACTTTTCGAGCGCAGCACGCTTGGCACTTCAATTGTGATTGACAAGGGACGCTCGGAGGGGGCGCAGAATCAGCCAAGAGCGACAAGTGCCGTGGATCGGAATGCCCTTAATTCGGTTATTTTTTGAGTTACAGATTTTATACTTTCACATATAATATATAATTTTAAAATTCAATATTTTGAAAAATCCTTTTGCATGTCTTGAAATATTGGTGGTGCAAATAAACCATGTAAATTTTATCAATTTATTTACAACTGTCTTGAAGTTATAGTAGCGACATAAAACGGCGTCTACAATAGGTTATAAATTGTCGTCATTGCATGGGGCTAATTTTGTAAAATTAATTCAAGAGTAATGGAATTAAAATATTCATTATAATATATAAACCTTCTTGTTTTAGAGCTTGGCGAAATCCTCGTGTAGTGGGCGTTAAAAGGGCATGAAGTTCCGATAATCCACAAATTCCAGCAGCACGAAAAAGTGCTGTAAACGAATTGGCACAAACGTAAAAATATGGACATTGGCTTGCACGCAATAAATGGAACAGTGATCTAAAACTTTCACTCCATTCCTTGTGAAGCGCATCTTTTATCATTTGATTGGATGCTATAGAAGAGTTGTTGAATATACAGCTACTTGCTTTGTCAACATTTCGAGGATACAATTCCAACCACGGCAAAGACGGATGTTGCCAAATTAAACAATGTCGATGAAACCTGAAGAATAATTAAAAGATTTAATTAAAGAATTTTTTTTCTGAGAATGCCTCTAGAAAAGAAATTGCTGCAGTTATCAATACTTTATCAATATTTTTTCTCGAAATACCCAGCCCGGAGGTAGCCGATGGCCAGCAGAGAAGCCGTTTGTCTCTGCAAAGTTGTTCATTCACTGAGAGAGAGGTTGCGCAGCCAGCGCCATCATGCTAGAGTAGCGACTGTGCTGCGTGAATAGCGCGGTAACTATACTAAAAAAAGAACAGGAGGGGCACAAACGGCATGTACGGTCATCGTGCTCTTAGGTTGCGTACTGGCTGTGCTTTTTTTAATTCGTATACTTGTCGTACAGTACAACCACCACTCACTTAGTACACGTGATGGCTAACCTCTCCGAGGGCGCTGCTACTACGCTTCCGTGCTCACTGGCTATACATTAGTTGCGTAATCACTGTGCTTTTTCCGAGCTACTGGTTAGAGGCTCTTATGCCATGACTCGAAGTGGACTGGCTACGCAAATCGTCTCTCAGTGTTGGACAACTTATGTTTAGGGATGGTTCAAGTAAGAAACAGTAGGATATAGCTTCTGTTTGTTTCTTTTTATATCAGTTTTTTTTTTAAATGGGTATTTAGTTGAAAAAATAGTGATGTAATGCAATTTTTGTTTTAAAATGCGTGCCAGAACAGAAACGTCCCAGGAGTGGGGCATCCCTATTTCTCGGAATTCTTACCCCTAACCGCTCGTGGTGGCTCTCTTATGGAGGTTGTACTGTACTACAAACATCCGTGCATAGAATTTTATTTGTGTAAAATTTGACCCCCCCCCCCCATTTTTTGTTAAATCTTCACGTTTTGTGACTCCCTGAACCCGAAAAACATGGTGTTACCAATATCTCTGTATGTGGTTGTGTCCGTCTGTAGATTTTTATTTTTCATTCATGATAACTTTTGAAGGAATTGACCGATTGGATTAGCTTTTGGTATACTCTTTTATTGTTCTAAAATGAAGGCCAAGTTCGTTGGCCAACCATTTTTTATGAAAATTCAAAAAGTTAGAGCATTTTGAAAATTAAAAAAAAAAAGAAATTTAATTTAAAGCCAAATAACGCACGATATGAAAGAGTTCAAAGAATGAAAATATATCTTTTTGAACGCCCTACAAGACTAACGTAACAATTTTTTAATTTTCTTGAAAAATCGAAAATTCAAATTTCGAGTCAAATAACGTGTGATACAAAGAAAATTATAAGAATATAATTATTAGTCTTTAAAAGGTCTACAAATTTCACCTAGACCATTTTTTAATACGATGATTAGTTTTTGTTTTAATCATCAAAAATATTTTTTTAAAAATGTTAACACAAATCGCAAGGTTTGAATGAGATTGAAAAATAATATCTAACGATAATCTTGAACGCTTTTTTAAAAATAGATTTTTCAAGATCAATAGAACATTAAATAAATTAATTCGAAAGTATTTAAAATTATTTCATTATAATTTTTAAATAACTATAAATAATTTATATGATGTTTAAATAAAATATAAAGTGTGAAGCGCGAGAGCTCTGATGAGAATGTGTTTCTTAAGGTCTATAGAACCTTAAGTAAATTAGTTTTCTTTTTCATTTGAAAGTTTTTTTTCCAAATATTTAAATTTTTTATTACCTTAAAATTATATACTTATATAATTTTATATTTAATATAAAATTATATATTTATATAATTTTAAGGTACCAAAAAGTTTAAATATTTATGAGTGAGTGAGTGAGGCAAGGGGCTGTCTGGAGGGACGTTCTTGTAGTGTTTATAATAATTAAATATTAATTATTGAACATACTTTCGACCGGCTATAAACAAAAATAGTATATATCACACGAGAAGGAGTAGTGTAATATACTATTCTACATACACTTTCAGTGTGATTTGTAATTTTTCGAAGAAAATTTTTGATCAAAGAAAGAAACTCCAATATTCATACTGCACTTATAATGTATATAAAAATCCTACTTCATGATAAAATTTCATTAACCACCATGAGATTTTCAAAACATCAATTATTATTTTTTTATTTAGATAAATTGTTTATACTTTTAAGAATATTTTAAGCGTTCAATCATTTCAAAATTCAAACTATTTCCGAAGTTACAACAATTAGAACTGAGCGCGTCACTGAAACTCAGGTTCCGTTCGGACCTACAGTGGACCCATATTGGATCCGCCATTTTATTTTTTAAATTTTTGACACCGGTTTTTTCATCAGTGAATAACAGAATTTTGCCCATTTTATCAACATTTTATGGTTCTAGCCAGCTTTTTGCGATTTGGTCTCATTCGCGCCGTACTGTTTTTTCTTTCGCGTTTTTCTCGAAACTACTTTTTTCAAACTGGAGTACATGATATCTCAAGATCTACTCAACCGATTATGTTCAAATTTTAAACACATGTTCTTTATACTATTATCTATTGTGTGACGTAGGATTTTTTTTATTAGGTGCCCTGTTCATAAGTTATGAATTTTTTAAACTCAAAATTTCTATAAAATTTAGAACATTTTTTTAAATTGTCATTGATTCAAATTATACATAAAAGTACTACGTATATATGTATAATAACAATTATTTTAAATAATTTATGACTGCGTCAAAAAAATGCTTATTGTTATACCTATTTTCCCACGCGTCAGTGTGGTGTAACCCCGTAAGGAAGGAAACCATATTAGATGGTTCATAAAATCGGCGAAAAAGTAAAGAAAGAGTTGTTAAAAACTCAAAATTATGACTATGAAGAAGAAGAGGGGTGGTTATATAATGCTGAAATCTCTTATATGGTGCTCTTTTTCTCGACACTAATCACTGCTCGGTGTTCATCAGTGTTAGTGTGAACGTTTCAGAAAATGTAGGGTTTAAAAAATTTTTGAAAATATCATATTTTTTTTGTCTTTTCCTCAAAGCAGAAGTGTTAAACGTCTTTTTTCAAAATTTTGACTCTTACATCACGAAATGTGTTTCTTTCCAATAATATAGTCTTTTAATTGAAACTTGAAAAGATGTGATCGAGAAACAAAGAAATAATGAGTAAAAGAAAATTGGCGTCCATCTTGAATTTTTTAAAAATTTTGCTTTTTCATTGTCATCACGTGCTTTCTAATAAACAAATCTACCATTTGTATTTTGACGAGATTTTGTTATCAATTGTGGAAATTGAAATTTTGAATCAAATTTAGGAGTCCGCCATTTCTTAAATTTTGCTGGAAAATTTTTTTCTTTTAGATGTGTTTTTATAACATAATCTAAAGATTACAATTGCACAGAGCCAAAGGATTCCGGTGAAATATAAAAAAAATACCTGCATTTCAAGTTGGACCGTACTTTTCCCCATGTTAATTGCATAAGAAACTTTGAGTGCTTTCAGGTAAATGTTAATATTAACCGATTTCGCTAAAATTTGATGGAGATCATTTTTTTGGTCATTATAAGAAAATAAAGGGATGAACCAAGAAGAATCGAAAAAAACCACCAAAAGTAAATAAGGACCACCCTAATGACCATCCACGTGCTGCACCTTCTAACTTTGAAAATTTTCACTATAAATGGTTGAAAAAAATTATGAAATGTACTTGAAAAGTTGTATAAAATAACCTCAAAATTTCAATTAATTCTAATCATTTCTTCCATATAAACATAGGATCACTGTCACCTGTCCTTTAATGACACACACGTCAGAAACTATATGGGAAACTTAATAGGAACGTGTACAGTTTCCTTTAATAATTCCTATAATAGGATCCTATAAAGGAACCCATACAGGAATTTTCAATAGGGCTTTGCATTTCTCCTATATGTGCTTGTAAAACTTTAAACGCGTTTAGAAAAACGAAACGACTTGTTTCATACTGGGCGGACCGATTGCTTCAACATCAATGCATGAATCTACTTCTAATTTTTACAGTAGCATCAAAAGTAGATTCTCTAAAGAAGTATGTACCCATTTTTTGATTTGATATTAATTGCATTTTTTATAAACAATTTACTGGTCTTTTTTTGGCAAAAAATGGATATTTTTTTTGTAATATCACATCATGCCATATTCATTTATCAATTTTCAATAAATCTAATGTCTGAGAGAATCTGAGCGTTTAATTGGAAACCGCGATTATTTTATAAAATATCCGGTTAACAGAATTATAAAAAAAATTTAAAAACCAATCTGAAATTTTATACAATTTATAAAGTGTGTAAGTTAACTCCTATTTTGTTAATATGCTAACGTTTTTATATCAAATTAGATGTTTAGTAAAATATACAGTATGAATTTTGAAATTCTATTTCAATCTTTATATAAAGCATTCTATGAAAATGGATGTTAATTGTTTACATAACTTCCAGCAAAAAAAGTTTCTACTGTAAAATTCGTAAAATTGTTTTTTGTATCTTAGTTTCAACATGAAAATTTAGTTGTGAAATAAAAAAAAAATTAACTCCTTAATTAAGGGCATGTGTTACTTACCATATGAGCAAATTTTTAAACCCGGTTTTTTTTTTAAATTTTTACATTTAAAAAAAAATGTTAGTCAACATCCGTCCGTGTTCACGTTCTTGACGGATGTTGACTATAATTTTTTTGAAAATATAAAAATTGTAGAAAAAAAACCGGGTTTAAAAACTTGCTCATACGGTAAGTAACACATGCCCTTAACTTTCATTAACTCCTCTTATTAGCTTTGCTCTTTATGTCTCGCTTCTTGAAATTACAAATTTGTATAATTTAAGAGTAATAAAAAGTTTTTATTAAAAACCGGTTAAAGGTTTAACAAAATACTGTTTAACCGATTAATCGGTTAATCGTTATCGATAACCACGCTATTCGATTATTTTATTTTATTAATCGTAAAATCGATTAACCGATAACCGGTTATCCAATTAACAGATTATAAGTAAGAGCATTATTATTTAAACACCAGTTAGGCACTTGAATTAATCTGTGACAGATGGTGAAACTTTAAATATCTCGAAATAAAAGCATACTTACTACGGTAACCATGTTGATAGTATAAATACTAATTGCAACAAATTCCCCAAAGTGTAGCATCATTTTCTCAAGTTACCTTGCATGTAGAGAGTGTGTGTCCAACGTGGTTTCTTTTTCTTCTATATCTAAACATCTTACAAAACTAGTAGTACTTGATGCTTCCTCAATAGGTTTTAACTTAACGTTCCAAGCAAACGGCTTTTCAGACATAAGTCTCATTTTGGAATGCAGTGACCAATCCATTGGTATATTTTTTTCGCCTTCTAAGATTTCTGGTTGAATAATACTGTCGAGACAATCAAATTGCGTTAACACATTGGCAAACAAACAGTTTTCTTTTTTGTTATGGTTTGCCTTCGACGTGATGTTTGGAGATTTTAAATTTAATAACTCAAATAAGGTTGAATCACTGCTAGCATCCAAATCTGGACTATTAGATTCTTTCAATTTTTTACTCGTTTCATTTTTGGCGAAAGGATTTTTTCGTTTTGGAGATTGATTACTACTTAACTTAACATCATCGTTAAATTGACGATTTTGGCTTAATAAGGCTTTTGTACTTCCTAAGTTACTTCTATTCATTCGAGGTTGTAGAGCTTTTTTTCTTTGTTTCAGGCGGTGCATTTTCATTATTTGATCCGGATGTTCCCAAGCTGATTTCTCAGATTTCTCCATTTTTGCACTGATGGAGCAGAAAAATGAAACAAGTTAGTCAATTTACTACAAAGATTTAAAATCTTTCTAAAATTTTACTTTTTTTTAAAGGAATGAGTGTTTTGTTTTCACTAAATCGGGTTTGCTGAATATAAAATAGGCCTTAAAATACCAAACTGACTGTAGATATTTAGGAAGCATTTTTAAAAAGGTGAAAAAATACTAGAACAAATATCGGTGGTATGCATAAATTTACAACTGGCAGAGCTCTGATAGCCAATATTAAGATTCGGCATCCCGTTGTAACGATCTATTTTTCTCCTACTATTCGTCTCACCGGACGCTTCAGTCTTCCAGGGTTTGATATTTTAAACACGAATAAATAGATCCTAAATTTAGTTAACAAAATATAAAGAATGCGTTTATTAAACCTATAATTTACGTATCTAACTGTGTGAATTTAATGAGATGACAAAAAGAGTGAATATGTCTGAACGAAGACGGATGAAGTGTTTATTCCTTTTGCGATCATAGATATTTTGCATTGTCAAAATAAAGTGCAATGTAGATAGATTCGTGAACGAATTAGTCATACAGGCGATTGGGCGGAATACAATATTTGACGTCTCAGTTCTCTTACTTCAACGGTTTTGATGGTACGGAGAGAAGGGAGGACTGATAGGAATAATAATGTAAGGTTCGGTTGTATAAATTACTAATGCGTTTTTGTAGATAATATTTGTAGGTGGCCCTACTAAATATTATCTATCGGTTTAATTATGTCACTCACAGATACGCCTGTTGAGTGCAAATTAATTTCCATTGCTTTGCAATTTTAATAGACAGGATTTACAGAAAAGGAATAAAGAGTTACGTAATTATTATAGGTATTCTCGGGTGGAAAATATTAATAATAGATGCTCCTATTTATTAATATTTTATCATAGATTTCTACAGCCTTAGACGATCCCATTAACTGTAGAAATCTTACTTCTTTGAACGAGAGTGAGAGAGAAAGAGCGGAGAAACGAAGGACGGGGAATGAAAGAGCTACGTTTAGAAAATGTCAAGCATAGTAGCTCCTATGGCACGGCATTTCCTTTACTTGAGAATTGACAACGACAGGTGCGCCTGAGCGTTGGTAATTCTCCCTATGAAAGTCTATGGAAATCGACAAGGATAGTTGCGTCTATGCCTTGCAATGTCGCCGGTGCTTTGCCAACCACAATTCCTCCTGTTGGTAGGAAAAGAACTTGCGTTTTCACCAGGCGAGAGCTCTCCGATCTACTCGGCGAGTCTCACCCAGCCAGATTGAAGCATTGTTCTTCTGCCGGTAGGCTTATAGGAATCAGCCTATAATGGCTGACCGGTGGGCGTAGAGTGGGGGTAGAGTGGGGACGATGGTTATGTAACGAGTGTCTAATGAAAAGGTGTGTGTGCGGTATGTACACATGTGTAACCTCTCGTTACACCGTCAGTAATGATAAGATATATTAGATAAGAAATCTGGCGACGGTCCCCCATAGAGGATCATACCAGCACTTAGGTTTTTTAAAAGCATCAATAAAATCAGTGTAAAAGTATTGTTAATTATAGATTACAAAAATCTACGTTCGGTCTTCGGTATGATTCATATGCGTTGATGAAGGAATTTTATAATATCTATACTTTCCTAAAGTTTTTGAATTGCCTACTCCCTATTTCAAAGTCATTTCTATATAAAAACTGCAGATACAACCTTTTAAATATAAAATATAAACTTCGAACTAAGGAACTGTAATTTCCATTACAAATTTAATATGTGATTACTTACATTATAATTTTTATAATTTAATTGTAAAATAAAATCATGAAACAATTAAAAATTATAGTGTAAGAAATCTGATACTAATTTTTTAATTTCAACATGAGAGTTTGTATTTTAATTTAAAACGTTGTATCTGCAATTCAAAAAAGGGAAGAAAGAGTTCTTGTCTTCAGTTTTTTTGAGACTCCACTGAATCGTAGTAATAGCGTGTTGTAATGGGAAGTTCAGGATGACACATAAACATTTATTAAAGTCGAGAATGATAATTTTATTAATTAGAATGGGTTACAACATTAAAAGCGACACAAGTTCTCTTGACTTACTTAGGGTTAGGTTAAAATAGAGTCAAACCAGGTCAACTGTAACCAACATTTTTCATGAAAACCTATATTACGAAATGAATCATATATTCGTAAAGTATTCGACCATACAAAAAAACAATTTCAACGATTTTTTAATATTCCTTTGTTTTGTTTGTTTTTTTGACATAAACATTTAGACATTATTTTCTTGCTCTCTTTTAAAAAAAGACAAATAATATTGATATGATTAATATGAATATTCATATTGATTATATGTAATCATACTCAAATATCATACTAATATCATCTAAATATCATACTTAAATATGTGGAAATGAAGTCAATAATTTGAATAAATTTGAATTAATATCTTGATATTGTTCATTATTATTATTATTATTATTTTCGAAAGTATGCATTGTTTGCATTGGGGAGACATAGTCCTAGACTCGCCTCAATTCTCCACCGGCAGCTGAAATTATCTTTTTGATTGGGGTGTTTTTCTTCTCGGGGGGGGGGCGTCCGCCCGAACTCCCCAAGCTCCGCCCCCACAACCCCCCTCCCAAATGACGATGTTCTGCACTCGCTTCGCTCGTGCGGATAAAATACAGAAAATGCATATTCCTTGCATTCGTGATGAAAAATAGTGTGTACAACTATACCCCACTCGTTACACAATGTACGAAATTGGAATTGAAAATTGAAATTCCCTTTCTATCCCTACGGTTATCTCTCCCTGACTAACTTATTCATTTTAATATATTAAATACGCATATTAATTTTCTAAATACAATATTTTATATATAAATATTATTCTAATCTTACCACTAACGTATATAGCACTGAAAAATCTGCATCTATAGGGACGCGAACCCGTGTGCATCGAGTCCACAGTCGAGCGCTTAATCCACTGAGCTAACGAAGGATTTAAAAGTTATGTTGTAAAAACCAATATCACTCACGCACTATAGCTCTATCCCTATCTATCTGTTATGTTTATCAATCCCTATCTTTTTCAATCTTCTTGTCAGTCGTCATAATCACTATATGTATAATCTCTTTCTTTTAATCTCCTCATTTCTAACCCTTGTACAATGCAGAGAAATAATTGTGTTTATCAGATTGTATAGATATTTATCTTTAAAATAAGACGAAGAAATTTTTAAAAATAATCATTATTTCAAAAATTATTGATATTTTCATATGGCTATGGTCACGCCTCCCCGCAGTGAGCCAAGAGATCCGGTTTTGTGGCCAAAATTCGATTTTTGAATTCGAAAAAATGAATTAAAGTACTGAATTCAGGACTAATTGAAGTATTATTGCCGATAATTATATGTTGATTGATCAGTTTTTGTTTTGATGATACAGGCACAACGTAGAAAATCTTATTACAATTCGTAGTATTACTGACGTTAGGGAAGTTCCATTTTTGATGTTAAGAAATTGATTTCTAACCTCCTATCTCGATTTATTTAATTCACCAAGGTGTTAAATTTGTAAGAAAACAGTTCAATCTGTAATTTTAAATTGCAGTCAAATACAATCACATTATTAGTAAATGAAAAACAAGAGTTTTCATTAAAGAACCTTCTTCCGATTGTTCATAATCCGACATAACGCAACATATTGAGTTCTAGGATGTGCACTTGAGGTTAAGTGTGCCCATTTTTGCTCCTTTTCATTTGTGTCGCTGCTTAGGGTATATGTAGATGGCCGCGCGCGCGCTGGCTCACCGTTATTTGTTGTTCCAATTACATCAACGCGGACGGCGGACGAGCGAGCTTAATTGTTTCAGTAATCTTCTTTCCGTCCACATTCCTTCCGCATAAATGATATTAATAAAATGATAATTAACTCCGTTAATGTATACAATATATGTATATGCAAAATATAAACTTCTTGAATAAGTCAACCCTTCTTCCTTCTCTCCGTGTAGTATGCTCAGAAAAAATTTCCAAAAAATAGCCCTTTTACCAATACCGTAGACTTTTCAAAATCTTCGCCGCCATGTTGGGTCCGCCATTTTTAATTTTGAGTTTTTGATTACATACTCGTAATCAGCGACCTCAAAAACCACCAGGAAACTATTCTTAGCCAATTCCGTAGACTTTTCAAAATCTTCGCCGCCATATTGGGTTCGTCATTTTGAATTTTGAATTTTTGATTACATATTCGTAATCAGCAACCCAAAAAACCCCCGGGTAACTATTTTTAGCCAAATTCGTAAACTTTTCAAAATCTGCGTCGCCATATTAGATTTGCCATTTTGAATTTTGAATTTTTGATTACATATTCGTAATCAGCGACCCTAAAAACCCCCGAGTAATTATTTTCAGCCAAATTCATAGATTTTTGAATTTTGATTTAAAAATCGAATTTTGGACACAAAACCGGGTCTCCTTGCCCACAAATAATTGCAAATAATAAATAGTTTTTTAAATTAAATATTTGAAACGAAATTAAATAGACAAAGATGGGTTTGAATAGAAAAAAGTTAAGCTGATGAGACTGATAATAAAACATTGAAAGAGATAAGTTTAGAACTAGGTTTGGATAGAAATTAAAATTAAATTTAGATTTATAAGGAGATAGAAAAAAATGGATGGGGTTCAGCGAGAGTTTGAAAGAAATAGAAAAGTGGGGATTAAAAGAGATAGAAGCGAACTGAGATTGACAAGGATATAGAAAGTGATAGACAAGAATAGGCAAAAGATACAAATGAATGGAGAAGAGAGGATTAAAATAGATAAGAGCTATTTTGAGTAACAAGTAGATAGAAAGAGATAGACTCTAATAGGCGAGAGATACATAGAGATAGAGAAGTGTGGATTCAAAGAGATAGAGCAAAGTTTCATTGAAAAGGAGATAGAAAGAGATAGACGGGAATAGATAATAGATTGAAAGAGGTAGAGAAGTGTGGATTGAAAGAGATAGGCATGGATGTAGATAAGCAAGATATAAAAAGACATAAAAAAGAGGAGATTCAAAGTCTTGATAGTCTTTTCAAAGAATATTCGGCTTTAAATGTCAAATTAGCCACTTTAAGGGGTTACATACACTTGTAATTTTCAAAAAATCGTTTTTTTGTTTTTTGTATTTTCTGAATATACATATATTTGAGTATACACACTTAAAATTTTATGTCAATCAGACGAATATTTTCGAAGTTATAGAAACATTTATGAAGGCGCGTTAGGGAGGGGCGGTTCACAGTCGGGGACCGGCACGCCAGCTGTCTACCTGAGGCATAATAATTATTAATAATATAATAATAATAATAATAATTCTATCGAATTATTAGAAGCTGCCAACGATGCGAACGGATTATTATATGGCCCTGGAATAGATGACTCCATGTAAGTTGAAAAAAAACAAAATTTACCACATG
>UCOK01019660.1:0-136060 GCA_900474325.1 Synergus umbraculus | reverse complement strand
GGGTTAAAGTTTACACGCTATTTGGCGAAAGTTTATCCTACGATGGAATAAAAACCGTCGTCTGCTACGTCTTTGGCAGCAGTGCGAAGGACAACAAAATATGAGTAAAATTGAGCTACAAATTAGAACACTAGATGTTAAAAAAACATGTTACTTGTTTAATTATTATTTTTAAAATAATTAGACTTGCCGCGGACGAGTGAAAATGTATTTTTGGTGACTGGGAATAAAACAAGAAATTGACACACAAACAGCCCGCCATGTTAAACTGTAATACCGACGGATCTCACAACTTATGTACAATCTTATGGTTAAGAAGATCAGTGAATATGGCGACTCTTCTACAGGTGTCAAGTTCCTAATTATCAGTAACGAAAAATGTGTTTTTATTAGTCCGAGTTAAGTAAAATTATTTTTTTAATGAAATTGAAGTAGGTACAACGCTTTTTAAAATTTTGTGTCCTGATATTCCGACCCACTTTATCCATACTTTGTTGTTTTTCTCACTGTTGTCAACCACATAGCAGACGACGCTTTTTCACTGAAAATTCATCTCGAGACAGTTTAAAAACACAAAATTATCTTCTTTTAGTGTAAAGTTTATTCGACAAGGTTAATTTTTGTTGCAGCGAATCTTTACCCTGAAATCGATGTAAACTTTATCCTTCGTTTTTTCTGTGCGATTTACTACGAAATACGGAGATTTTCACTTTACCGGGATCACGAATTACCGGGATTCTACTGTAATTTGATTTTTAAGGTGATATTTAAAAAAAAAAAACGTATATAACCGTTTCTCTCATTTCCCTCTTTCCCCTTCAGTCTAGATAAAATCGCCTCGTTTTTCAACGAAGGAAGAAGAGATCTCTCGCAGTCTTTCAAATCCGAGATGAATCAATATTAATGAAAACAGTTTGTCACGATTTACATTCTCCTGGATGGAGAAGTGGTGAAGTGGGGAAGTGGTAGGTGAGGGGGTGCGGGTTGGGGGGGGTTGATGTGGAAAGGAGGATGTGGGATGAATGGAATCAGTGAATCAGTAAATGAAGGGACTAGAAGAGTCGAATCGAGTTGGGGTGAGTGAAGGGAGAAAGGGAAGAAGATATAACAGACGCACATTTACATGCAAGGTGGCGCAAAACTGCAGTTCCTTTAAAAATAGCTTGTCTTTAAATCGAAGGGGAATGTTGAGTCGTCGAAGGGGTGTTTGAATATTATGTCGACACGTAAACAACCTAAAGTCGCCGGCAGCATGTTTTCAAAGTTCTATGTAGGAATGAGGGGAATTGAGATTCGACGAGTTTCATGTTGACAAGCGTGACGTGTGACTCGATACATCTGTCCAAAACAAAAGCCCGAGGGATGAGGGGACTTTTATCTTTTATGAGCTAGTATATTATCTGTTAGCAAGTGTCATTTTTGGATAAATACTACATGATGAGAGTTATATTTTTATATTCTCATTTCCGAAAAGTTCGATATCTCGATCTGATCCGAACACTAAAATCCCTGACCGACTCCAACATCCCGAAACGCCGAACCGATCTAAATTTCGAGCTGACTTGAAACATAAATGATGGAGGGAAGTTTTATGATTATGGTACTTTTTTTTATTTGAAGTATGTGCTGAAGATACTTTTTTGCACTTTTTTCTAGGTCATAAATATTTATTTCCTTCTAAAATTCTATGAAAACTCTTTATTCCCGAGGGTCGGCATTTTGATGGTCGTAAGATTTATCTCTTCAAAAATCGCTTGAATACGAGCTCGTTCGTCTCATAAATTCTCCATTGAGACATCTGTAGTAGAGCTGCTCTATATCGGAACTTGAAATGAATGTCGAATTAAGCTGCATAAAGGTTCTAAATATATTAATAACTTTTAGAAAAATAAACGATACATAATAAATTTTGAATTTAAATCTGAAAATTCTCTTAAAATTCAATCTAAAATTGGAATCTTTTTAAAATCACCTAAATTTAATTCTTAAGAAATATTTTGATATTTTGATGGGAATTTCTGAAAAATGTTTGGTATCCTTTAAAATTTCAGGTAATCCTTTAAAATTTTTGCAGGGTGTCTAGTAGGTCATATATCTCTATCTATAGGAAACGGAGGTAAATGGAATATTTAATATTCTGAGTGTAAAGTTGGCGAAACTATTTAAAGAGTGATTTGAAGAAGTTAAACAAAATTCCACAAGATCATTTGAAATGATTAACGACAAACATTTGTGATTCCTAAAAAAAATCTTGAAATTTGTTAAAATCTCAGAAATTCCTTTAAAAAAATTGTTTTATTTCTTTAAATTCCCGAAAATCTCTTAAAATTCCTAGAAATCATTTGGTACTTCTTAAAATTTGAAAAAATTTTTGAAAACCTTTCTAAAAGTTTTGATATCTATTAAAATTGCATGAAATCAACTGAAATCCATTAAACAAATTTTTTTAAGTCCGAATTACCTTAGAATCCATAGAAATCCTTTTTATTCCAGAAAATATTTTAAAATATTTTTAAATCCTTGAAATTTCTTCAGATCTTTTGCAACCATTAGAAATATTTTAGATTGAAATTAAATACCTAAGCATCATCTCCTCTCAATTAGCAAACGAAATGAAATGAAGCCACTCCAGAATTTGCTAAATTCCATAGAGCTACAGATTCGATAATTAGAACATACTTGCCATTGTTTCGGTTTCGTAATTACAGTCCGTGAGGTATGTATCATAGACTTTCAGACCTATGAAGGATCTTATCTGATATCAGATTATATTGCGATGTTTGTACTGTTTACTCTCTGTTTCCAATTTCATGAACATATGTGAAGTGAGATTTATATTCGATTGGATATCATATTCTATTTTATTATATTCAACAGTAAATTTGAAATTCTCTTCTCCCTCAATGTTATAGTGTAAAAGCAAGTTTGTAAACAGGGTTGCAAAAGTGGTAAATTATTAATTTCCAATTAGTAATTACGCACATGAAGGAATTGTAATTATCTTCTCGGAATATTATAATTAAAAATTACTAAAGAAAAATGGAAATCACTTTCAAAGTGATTAATAATTACACACTGTCATTAATTATAGTACAATTACAAGTTTCTTGTGTAATTATTAATCAATAATTACTTTTATAAATTAATTTTATAAAGCGTTTCATGAGTTAACACTTATTAATATTTTACATTTGATCAAATGTTACGCATAAACATCTATTTTTCTAAATACAGTTCGTGAAACGAGAATTCTAATGTTTTCTAATCTCTGTCATATTTTTATGTTACAGGTAAGACAATCTCTTTATGGAATTAACGACAATAGAAAAATTTCGATGGTGAGTCAGATATTATGTATATAAAAAATTTTTGAAAAATTTCAAAGTATTATTATTATTATTGAAAATTGGTTCGTATTTTTAATACTGTTCTGTCATTATAAAACATCAGTATAAGTGAAAGAGTGAAGGAGAGAGTGAATATAATTAATAATTAATATAATTAATATAATTAATCTGTAAATTCTCAGAATTTACAATTAAAAAAAAATAAATAAATGCTAACATTCTGTCACAATGTTTCGTAATATACTCGGTTATATTCTCGTTCTCGCTACTATTCTCGAAGTAATATTCCCCCTTCGGAACTCTAATTATTGTGATATTTGCATAGTCTTTAGAGAGAACTGTCGGTAGTAGTAGAGGTAGTTATGTGTCAGCCAGAACATGTTAAGCAGTGCGAAGTAGTTACGCCGTTTGTGGTCAGACACATGAGTAGAAATGTTGCATTTGGTCAGCCGTGGTTAATGCTTGAATTCTCAACAAAATTGAACCTCAAAGTAAAAGATCTTTACTTAAAAAGTTTATTATTGTGGATTCTACTTTCTTTTAGTGCGACTTACACAAATCTCTCAACTAAGATAAATTTCGAAGTTTTTTAATCCACTCAACCCATCCAATCGTTGAAACTACGTGAAACTGGGCCAAATATAAGTTCATGGGCTAGAAAATCAGGATGGATATTTTCTTGCAGTTATATATTTTAAATTTCTGAAAGTTCTATTTTTTGGTTTGAGAGAACTATAATGCAGGATCTCGAAAGCGTTTAAAATTTCGTATTCCGCCTGAAGTTCGCCTCAAATTTGATATTCTAGTGGAACTAGTGCGTGAAAAGGGATATCTCGTCATCTTCTCATATATAAGACGACCTATATCTCGAGGGTTGTGGCGTCAATATGCTGATGGGAATTTTGTTTCACGTCATTCATCCCAGACAGCTTGTGTAACAACCAGAGTGAACAATTTCATCGTTATATACATAGAAGCGACCATTTGTCCTCATGTAATAGATTTCAAGTATATAACACCAATGTAAATCGGTTTTAACAGAATTTTTAGTGAATTTCTCTTGGAGTAGAAGTAGTAAGGGTAAAGACATTAATAATTGTGCAAGTAATAGTAATAATTATTATCTCAAAAACTGTATGGATATACTAAAAAAACTAAAAGATTCTGCGTTAAAAACGCATCAAAATCATATTTTGTCACTTTTTTATCAAACGATTTGTGATTTTTCGATTTTTCAACTCTTTTGTATTCTTTTGAAATATTTTCAGTTCTTTTGAATTATTTCGAGTGCATTTTAATTCATCTTAAATTTTTCTTTAAATGTTTTAAAATCTCATATATTCTTTTGAACTCCGTTAAAAACATTCCTAAATTCCATGAAATCTCTACGAACTCATAAAAATTCCATACAGTCTTTTGAAATTCGTGACAAATTTTTTATTCTTATAAATTCTATAAAACCTCTAAAGTATTTACACTTTAATTAAAAACTTGTTAAATACATCGTTCCCGATTTATTATCCCACCCTTTTCCAGATCGAAAGCCTTGACGAAATCAAACACAGCTTTCGCCCTAATCTCTATCAATCTCCTTTAAAATTAAAGGAAAAAAAAGTTTCTGCGGCTTCGTTGACATAAAAGTGGCATCGAGGCAGAAGACAATTTTTATCCGTACTGAAATTGGTTGGGGTAGTTTTATGCAAACTCCGCAGGGGACTTGTTCCGTGAAATTACGGGATTAGTTCTATAAGAGCAGCGGTCCGTAATATTTTTTCGGAATTAGACCGTTCTGCAATATATTTAAACATTTCCTTGGCAATTCTTCTGTATTTGCTACACACAAAAGATAAATATTAAAATTCCCATCGATTTTTCGTCAAACATTCGCTTTCAATTTTTGCATCAATACACTCAGAAAAAAGTTTGTTTAAAGTCAGATTATTGAACGAAATAAATTTTTTACTTCAATTAACAAAACATTTATTTTTGGTTTGGTATAATGTCAATATATGTTTAATTTAAATAAAAAATTTGTTTAGTTTGAAACAAATAATATGTGAAGTATATATTTTTATTTTAAACAAAGTATTTGTTTAATTCAAACGAAAAATATAATGTGAATAAACTTTTAGAAATGTGAAAAAATAACAGTGTCAAATACTTGTTTGCATTCAAATACACCCGATTCGTAAAAATTTGTGATCAGCCTCCGTGGCGTAGTGGGTAGAATGTCGAATTTTTAATTTTCCGCTCTTCCCGCGCATCTTGCGTTCGAGTCCTGGTCGCCGCGAATTTCGCAATATTGAAGAAACCAATTTTTCATTAGTTATAGAGTATGTATTAGATAAATGAAACTATAATATAGATCGATTTCATTTTATCTCTTTTTTCTTTTTTTTCAACTGTCAAACAAGAAATTTATTTAATTTAAACAAAAAATTTATTTAAATGAAAAACATTTTTTTTCAATTTAAATAAATAAAAACAAATAAAAAATTTATTTGAATCAAACAAACATATGATTGACTCCATATCAAAGTGATAATTTGTTTGATTCAAACAAATTTTGATTAATTTAAACAAACTTTTTTCTGAGTGTAGCAGACGATTTTTTTCTGCCATATGATACATTAATTTCAGGTAATGGTAAATAAAAGCTAATATTTATTAGCCACGGCAAATTTTCCCTGTATCAAATTTTCTCTTTAGTATTTTTTGTATACATATATGGATTGCAATATTTTCCGTCACATTTTATCCAGTTTTTCGAGTTGTAGACGCCAAGTTGGCCTTTGTGCTATCTGATCAGCTGAATCGGTTAAGCTTTGCGCAATCAGACTCTGCTGAAGATACACCCTGTGCCACCCTTATCGATTACTGCTGCTCGTTCCGTACCAGCCAATCTCATTCTGGCATTGAATTATTGGGATTCCCAGAGACGAGATTCCAACGAAGGGGAGTGAATCCGACAGCATCTGCTCACTTCGCGAAGGAATTTGTTTTTGTGTTTGCTCTGAAGGGTGCATGAATCCCACGTTTGTTTTTTTATATAGAATATCTTCATACCGCAATTTTCAAGGAGATTGGGACTTGCTTTTTAACTCCATATGACCAAAAACGTCAAAAACACTTTTTTTTAAATATTTTATACATCTTATCTATCTATATTGTAGAAAGATGTTGCCGCCACCACTGTGTCAAGAATCCCATAAGCCGCCCATAGGACTCCCATAAAACTCCCATAAGATCTTCATAAGATCCCATAAACTCCCACAGGACCCCAGAAAACCCCAATAAGACCCCATAAAGTCTCCATAAAACCAAAATAAGGACATAAATATGGTATAAAAGGGGGGTTGGCGTCCTTTAAACTCCTTTAAAATTCTTTAAAATTATTGGAAGTCCCTTGAAACTATTGTTCTCACAATTTTCATCTTCAATTTAAATAATTATTTTATTACTATTACAGAAAATTGGATATAATCACAACTTATTTTATATTAAAAGGATGATGCGACAAACAATATGTCAAGCATAATCCAAAAATTATTAAGCAGTCTCTTCATTTGAAATTCTCTTCTGATCTAAATTATACTCATAAAGAAATAAAATACTCAAAAAAGATAAAAAATAATATAAAAATAAGAAAATAAAAAACTAGCTTTGATGTATCAACTTTTGTGTTCATTCAGTGAGCACTTTGCTTTTCAGAAGTAGAGAAGTTCAGGAAACTAATTTCGTCTATCTCTATTAGCAAGATGCTATAATTTATAAAGGCACCCAACTTTTAATTGAGCCGCAACAAATTAAAACAGCCGGTTTTCACTGTCTTCTATTTTCTGAAACAGAATCTGCAACTGCAATACGTGCAATATTTCTTCTTTTCCTACTTTGATCTTATATAAAAACCAATACAGATGAAAGTTAGCGACCAGTTATGCGCAGCATTTCAACTATCTGAGTGCAGAAATGCTTTACTACAAAACGGTGATACGTTTAATATTCTCTTTGCGCTTTCCATATGTTCCTATCTTTCCTACGTGCTCTCGACGTCCCTCTGAACTGTTTTCACATTTCACTGACTTTTACTTAGAAAATGTTCGACAAAAGAAATGGTGAAATTTAAAATTGTATACTGTTACTTTAAATTAAACTGAAAACACAAAAATAGAAGTTATCATATTTTTTTATATATATTGAGATAAAGATTGTAAGATTTTAAAAAGATTTTAAGTAATTCTACGGAATTTCAAGTCTATTCGAAAGCCAATCGGATTTGAAATAACAATGTATGCAAGATCTTCGAGAAAACACCTTTTTTAAAAAAAAAATTCAAGGAACTTCAAATGTTCTCTGGAATTTCAAGGAATTTTAAGAAATTTAAAAAAGCTTCTAGGTTTAAGGGATTTTAAGGTTCTCTAAAAGTGTCGTGCGGAATTTCGAGGAATTTTAAGAGAATTCTAGAGATTTTTGTGGTTTATAAAAAAAATTTTGAAATTTAGGAGGATTTCATGGAATTTGACGATATTTCTAATAATTGTAGTAAATTTTAAAGGATATAAAGGGATTTTAAATGCTGTCGTACAATGTTAAGACATGTGAAGAAATGTCTAGGAATTTTCAAAGATTTTCACAATTTTCAACGGATTTCAATAGATTTTTTTGACTTTTAAAATATTTTATGGAATTTGAAGAATATTAAAGTTTATCGGTGTATTTTATTGAGAGATTTCAAAGAATTGTTAGGATTTTTAAAAAGGTTCGTGAAATTTTTAAGGGTTTTATACAATTTTGAGGAAGTTTATAAGGATTTTATGAATTTTAAGAGATTTCCACGAATTATAAGAAATGTTGAGGGCTTTCGTGAAATTTCAAGTGATTTAAAATTGTTTTCTATGAATTTCAAGGAGTTTTAGGGTATTTTAAATTATTTTAAATTGAATATTTTATAAACAAAAAAAAAGTAATAAAAAATAAAAATATTTTCTTTGTTTAATTAAAAAAAATCTTTTTTTACCATTGCATTTATTTTGATAAGGCTGACTATTTTTTACCTGCGTATCTTTACAGCCATGATTGAAAATATTACGGCACATTTTATATGCTATATAAACCTTTTTTATAGACTGTACCCTGTTAAGTACAATATCAAATCAAATTTAACGACTGCTAGATATTTCCCTTGCAGCCGAGATGAATATAATTTATATACGTAATAAGGTTCTTTAAGGCCAATTTCAAAAAACATAATGAGAAAATAACTTTTTACTGAATAGTACGGATAATTTTGATAAAAAAGATCTAGAGAGAGAGAGTTTCTAACATTCTTCGAAAACTTATAACATTCCTCATCGATTGAACCTTTCAGGAATTTTGCATAATGAGTAGCCAGATTCACAATCGACCAATTCTCGTATTTCAACTTAAACCGTTCACTGTTCATTTGTCAGTGATTTTTTTAATTTTTTTATAACTAAACAGATTTTAACAGATTTTAACTAATTTTAAGGAATTTAAAGGGAACAAAAGTAATGGGCCTCTAGAATTACAGTCTTTTATGAATATTTTTGTTAATTAGGAGAGCTAACACTAGTTATACTATACACTGGACGATTTACCGACTGTGCAATTGCCGGAAACCGTCGGTAATGTTACCCTCAGTCGGCAATGCAGATTTCTGCCAGGGATTCAAGCTCGGTCGAGATGTAAGTGCCCTGCCTTACCCATGACCGTCAGTTAATGCAGATTTCTGACGTGGATTCAAGTTCGGTCGATGTGTCAATTACCTATCTTGCCGACTGAGGGTAATGTTGCCGATGGCCTTGGTAATTGCGCGGTCGGTAAGTGTGACCACACATAACAAAAATTTGACTTTCTTTACCTGGTTGTTGTCATTATCAGAATTCTACAAAATATTTTTGCATAAACTTGAAATAACCAGACAATATTTTACTTGCTTTTGTTTAAAGAATTTATAGAAGCTGTTTATGGTAATATAATTTTATAGTATATTATCTCATGCCACATTCTTTCGGCTTTCTCGCACATGAAAAAACATTAAAAAGGAACTTATTTTGCGTAGTTTATAAATTGAGTGGTGTTTAAAAACTCACTTTGTTTGAAAATTTATTTTTATTTAAACTTTACTTTCAAACTCGCTTTGAAACTGGAAGTTTTGGATCTGCTACGCTCTAAATACAGATTCCTATAGTTCGTATCTTGTTACCCATCTACTTGAAACTTTGAAAACAGAACGGTGAACGGGAATCTTCTTTATGATCATATTATTACAAAACTTATATGAAGAAAGGATATTCCTTGCTTTTGGTTTTCTACAAAAGAAAATCTCTACTATACCGTCAATTAAATCGGTCTGAAGGATGTCAAGAGTCAAGAGTACATTACTTCGACGATATTTTTCAACCGCGAATAGAAGGATAATAAAAAAGTAGCATGTACTTCTAGGGACTCAAAAAAAAAATATATATGTATATATTGCATTCTTGTGTCGATAGTAAAAAAGCTATTAAAGACCAATGAAACAATTCAGGGGCGTGTCGACCAGAAGCATTTTATTCTTTTTCTACCAAGGCATTCTAGTTCAATTCCTCTTGGCTTGATCTTTGACATATAGTAACAATAAAATGAAAGTTTTAATTAACTTTATTTCAATAAAAAAGAAGGTATAAAAAATGTGATTTTCTGTATACAAGCATTGAAAATTTTCTGTTTGAATTCTAAAGGAATCACTGCTCGAGTTACTACCACTCGGGTTCGTTTTCAGTCGCGATACTGGAATTAAAAGCTCGCTGAGTCACGGTTAATTACGGAAGTCCTCTTTTCACTGAAGGAAGAAACAGATAGAGAAAAAGAGGAAAAAACAGACAAAAAGAAGGATAGATGGCAAAAAGGTAGAAATAATATTGGTGATTAAATGGCTTGTCTGAGGAAAGAATACCGAAGGGAAATTTACCAAGAACACAGCTTGTATCTTTTCAAGTTGGGAACCATAGCAACAATTTCAATAAAAAAGATATACCGCTTCAGCAGAATGATTAATTAGTTTAAAGACCATAAATATCCACAGAAGTGAAGAAATATTGGGCAGGTTTTTGTCATTTTTTTCTACTCTTTCTCTACTTAGTGAAAGTTGGGGTAAAATGGTCTACTGGTTAAAATGGACAATATTTTCAAAATAACAATGTATGCAAGATTTCCAGGACATTTCTTGATACCACTTTTTTCAGAGAAATTTCAAGGGGTTTATAGGAACTTTTATGAATTAAAGAGATTTTATGAGATTTTAACAGATTTCAAGAGGTTTTTATGATTTTTTAAAAGACTTTGTAGAATTTTAAAGATTTCATGGAATTTTATAAAGAAGAATTTATTTCAATGAAATGACATTCGCATTTCTCGGATATCAATAATTTTATTGGCTACCTTTAATTTCGATCCATGCCATAGGCAATAAGGCAATGTCAGTTGCAGCCGGGATTTCCGGAGATCCTTTGGGAGTGTATTGTTTTGCATAGCGTAATGTAATTTTGTCCATGATACACTTTTTCGGCCTGTCAGTGACGATGATGAAAAAATAAAATGAATTCTCTCGAAAACGAGTTTCATCAAAATGAAGAGCTCCGCTGAATTCGGTTCATTCCAGTAATATTATTTAATCATTTTGACGAAATTGGAACTTTTTTCTTACAAGCGATTGTTAATTTTATTAATAATTATTATTATTAATTCATCAAAAACTTTTAATATTCGTATAAACTTCTTAAAAATCTTGAAAATCATTTCAAATTCATCAGAAATTCCACGAAAAACTTTAAATTCTATATAATTTTTTTAATTTCTAAAAATTTATTTATTTATTACTAAAAATTCATTTAAAATTCTTAAAATTCCAGGAAAATATTAAAAATGTATTAGGATTCTTAAAAATGTCTTCAAATTACCTAAAATCATTTAAAAGTCATGAAAATCATTTAAAATTCTTGAAAATTTCTTAAAATTCCAGAAATAAGTTTAAGATACGATAAAATTTCATGAAGTTCCTTAAAGCTCCACACGAAATACTTAAAAATTTTTTTTAAAAATTATTTAACTCTCTCAATTCTACAAAAAATTTTAAATTCCTGAAAATCCCTTAAAATTACTAGAAACCCCTTAAAATCCCACGAAATCTTTCAAAATTCATAAAAATATTTTCAAATCCTTTAATAAAATTCGACGACGAATTTTAAAATTTCTCGAATTATTTAAAAACATCTGAAATCTTTAAACACCTCTTAAATTTTGTAGAATAACCGAAATATTTAACATAAATATTAAGTTAATATAATTACTAGTCAAATTTTACACAAATCTAATACTTTCTCTGATAAGAATGTAATTATTTAAAAAAATCACGTGATATTCAGAATCTGATGGCTAATTCAATTACTTCTAATTTTCCAATAATAATAAAGCAAACTCTAAAAGAAACCTCTCAGTGAAGATTTTCGTTTGGGTTCCATTCCGAGACTCGCAAACTTTATCGATACTACTTTCCTCTTGAAAGAAAACTGTGAGTGGATATACTCAAGGAATTTTATTTTGTTCCACGCAATACGATCTCTATCTATCTCGGATTGAACATCTACTAGTTTTATGTTCGCGCATTCACTCTTGGCACGGTTCGACCACAGAAAAAGTGTCGTATAGGTTCGAGAAACTTTTCTTGTTTTTAGAGTCGTTGCAGGTAAAGTACTATTCTGAAAATACATTGTTTCAAATGTGAAACGTGTTTTCAAACTAAATAAGTGTTGCAAATAAATATATCACTTGAAAACCACGGGTTATTCTTTTTTTTTTTTTTTTTATTATTATACACTAAAATCTTAAAAAACCTTGGAAATTTTTTGAAATCCTTTGCAATTTTTAAATCTCTTGCAAATTCCTTTCAAAACCCTTAACATCTTTAAAAACCTTTGAATTACTTTGAAAATTAAAATCTAATGAAATTCTTGGAGATCCTATATAAGAATCGTTATATTTTGTGAAATTATTTTAACTCTCTTGAAATTTTTTTAATCCATTAAAATCGTTGAAATCCCTTAAAATTTCTAGTTTCCTTCAATTTAAGAAAATTTTAAGATATTTCAGGAAAACAGATTGCCAACAATTTCATAGCATTTTTAGAAATGAAGAATCTATAAAAAGTTTCCAAAGTTCAATGAATTTAAACTATGTTTCTGTTCATTAAAATTTAATTATAACCACAAAACTATTTCTCACGTGTAAAATTAGTTTTCAACTGATTATATTTCAAGCACAAAATGCAGGATTATTCCGTCGGCTTTCTAAATTCATCTGTATATTCATATAAGTTACTTTTGAATTTGGATTAAATTCAAATAGCATTACACTCATAGGTTTTAAGCGTATGCTACAAGTTAAGGGGATGTTCACTTCCAGTTTCTGGAAACTACCTGAATACGAAACCACTTAATAGCGTCTAATTACATTTTGGCAAAGGGAAGAAGATTAAAACACCCAAGTGTCGTATTTTAAAGTCGTGTAAAAATCTAGTATGTATTTGAAATCATGAAAGAAAAATTCTATAAAAATTTCAAAAGCAGTAAAAGGAATTAAAAGAAAGTGGACCAGATATTATGACTTCAATGAATTAACGTACTTCGTTTATCGCATTTTGATTTAAAATAGTCCTGTTATTTAATTATATTAAGACTATTAAAACAGTCTCTTTAAACTTTAGAGTTATAAACTCCGAACTAATTAAATCTTCGTTAACATCAAACTTTCAATACGACTTCATTTAAAATTAAGTTATAAAACCAAAGTAAAGAAAATGTTATGGCTAAATCTATTACAACTTTATTACCTTCTATATCACTTTATAAAACGTGTTGAAATCCGAGTAACATTTATTTTAAGCTATAAGACTTTTTTTTCGAAAATACTCTTTTCATATTCAGTAAATTACCCCCTTCTCCTTCCGTTCTCTTGCACATGGCATCGGGTCCTAAATCCAATTCAGACAACCTTTTGTGGACTTAACAATTCGTCGATTTTTTCTCGCAGGAAATGCAACGGTCAGCAAGTCTGATTTCGTGGAAAATCAATCTTTGTCGAAAACTTTGCACTTCCATTGAATCGACTTTACCGTACTTTTTTTCTATTTTTCACAATGTAGGAACAACATAAATACTTTGTCAATTTAGAATGAAAGATAATCGAAAAAAGAGAGTTTCAAACTTTCCAGAAAGCGGATTTTGACTGTTTGAAAAGCAATCATTTTTTTTTATTGATGTACCCATCAACATAGAAATTCGTCATTAAAAATAATCATTTCCGTTTCCAGAATGCCGACATCAAACTTGTCGTCATGTCTTTTGCAGAATAATTTCCGACTTTCTTTTTCAAGAATGCAGAACTTTCCACAAAAAAGATTTTTACGGTTTTTGTTACTGTTAATTTTATTTTTATTCATTCTATCTGTGTATATAGTTGAAGAAAGAGGGGCAAAAACCCGAGAGTATTTCCGATATGATCGATGACCTTGTAAAAGTAAGAAGGGTATATTGTCAACTTCATGTTTTGTTTGCGAAGAGTTTATTGACATATAATTCGCGATGCTTGATGGAAAATCGCGGGGGAAAATTTTTCTCGTTATGAAGAAAATCGAGGATCTGCTCTCGACATCAAATCTATCAATTGCTGAAAACGATGAAGGACTAATTGTAAGAGGTGAATTGTAAAATATACAATTCAATTTGTTTAGACATTAAACTGTCATGTGTTCACTGCAGGTTTTGCAGAAAATCCATTTTCCATTGTTTCCCTTTTCTTTTTTAGTGAAATACGCGAACTTTTGAAACTTTGTTGAAACCTATTTCTCACTTATTTTTAATAAAAAAAAAAAAATTATCTTTTCATCTTTTTTAATGACAATAAATACTGTGATGACTGATTAATTTATTTTTTACATATTTTTTGCATCTTAACTGCGCTATTTTTTTGGTATCTAAAATTGAAATTCCTAAAAATAATTTAAATCATACATTCTCTCTGATGAGAATGTAAACATTAAAAAGTATAGTTTTTAAATAAATTGTTAAATAAATTACATAAATTGATTTTATCGTAAGAGGGGCCTTAAATTTCGTGCACAAAATTTAGTGGACACCCTGTAGAAAGTCTGTTAAAGAAATAGTAAATCACAATTTTAACATGTACTTCGTACATTAATTATTATAAAATTTCCCATTGTATTTTTAAATGCGTGTAAACGCGATCACACTTTTAAATTCACAAGTAGTATAAGGACTTACTCCACTAGCTTATACACGCTCGGCTGACATCAGCCAGAGCTTTACTACTTAGGCCACTACACAGAGGCGATAACGCGTGCTTCTTCAGCGTCCGCGCTTTGTATACTTCAGTTCTCTGTTGTCACCTAAATAGAAGATTAACTATTAAGTCTTTTAAGGCTGTTTATTAGGTGGTCACGTGATGATAAATTATCGCAAAACCGCAAAATTAATTCCTGCAATATAGCTTTATCTATAATCAAAATATTACAAAAAAAAATTGTTCAATATAATTTGGAAAATTGCTTTTTTTACCAAATGAGTTAAACTTTTGAAACGGAAGGCTATCTGAATTACAAATCATAAATTCATAGTAATTACCCAAAGTTTATATAAAGCACAAATTGAAAATAAGGTATTTGAATTATTATTGAATAATTGAAAGTACACACAACATATGAAAGGAGAGTATATTTGTCCAGCAACTCTCGGCGTGCCTGTGGCCTTGGGAAATTTCTCGTATCGGTTTGAGGTTCGTGTGAAGTGGCGTCAGGAAGGTAATTGGAATATGGCAGGCAGTAACTCTATTTCCTTGGGTAGCTTGCGGACAGGTATGAATGTGTTTACACGTCCACATCTCCATTTGCATCTATGTGTAGATGTAGATATGCCATATAAAGGAACTTACCACTGTGTTGCACAACACATACTTTTGTTTAATTTCGAATTCTCAAAGTGAGTTTCGATTTGGCTTCTCGTATCAACTCAATTAGAGTTTCTGTTTGTTATATTAACCTTAGGTGTCAGATTTCCACCTCAAGTTTCTATCAATGGCAAAATTGGAAGGACTACATCGAAGTATTACAATTACTTTGAGATTATATAATACTATCATTTTCTATTCAAAGTTTGGTTCGGACAACAAAACTTTTTGTTTCTATAGAAGCAACAAAAATTGTTTGATTGTGCCAACTATAAATCTTGATTCTTTCAACAGAACTTTTGTTGAACCAAGAAAATTCATTTAAACCAACAAAATCTCTGTTTTGGTTGAATTAACAAAGCTTTGGTTGGTTCAAAAAAAATTCGGTTGACACAATCAAATAATTTTTATTGTTTCTGTAGTAACAAAAAATTGTGTTGTCCGAACGAAACATTTCAACAAAACAGATTGTTCAACTTAGTTTCTTTGTTGCAACTAAAAAATTGATAGATGTTCCTAAAATTTTTAACATCTTACATATATTAAACTAGAACATTCATTTTAGACATAAACATCTATTTTTCTAAATACATTTCGCTAAACGAGAATTCTAAAGTTTTATAACAATCTTTTTTATATTTTTATGTTACAGGTAAGACAATATCTTTATGGAATTGAAGACAATAGAAGTATTTCGATGGTAAGTCAGAAGGGTTGAACTTAAAATCAGAAATTTATAGAGCTCGGAAATTAAATTCTGTTACATAATTCTTGAGGCTGTTTTCTTGGAATTATTATTTTTTATACATGAGAATGTATTTAAAGTCAACATTTCTTTCATTTTATGAATGAAGAAAGTTGTTTTAAAAATAGTAACCGAGAGAACTCTGGAAGGCTTCAATTGCTCGAAGATGTATTGTCAATGTTTGTCACCTAGGATATTCACAAAGAGCTTTCATCTTCTGTTGGCACAGAACAGACTTCGATTTACATGAATACACACAATACATCTCTTGTATTCAGTTAGTTGCTTTCCTTGACAATTGTTTCGCAGCGTAGTTCGAGTTTAACAAAATTGTATAAATTTAAAGTCATGGCGACAAACAGAAAAAAAAATACAAGCTCGTGATAGAATCCTTTGAACTTTATATTGTTCATAAGTAATAATATGGAATTAATGGCATGTGAAATATTTCAATTTTTCATTCCGAAGACTCGGTAGCCGACCGAGTCCGAATGAATCTGTGTTAATCCGAAAAAAACTTTCAATCAGCATCAATGAATCCAGAGCTAATTTGAAATTTTGAAAATCTGAATCAGTCCGATTGAATATGAAAAAAATGTTTTTAATCCGAATCAATCCGAGTTTAATCCGAATGTATCCGAACTTTCAATCCAAAATTCCAATCAATCAATTCGGTTTGGTTTCGGATTCATTCAGATTTAAAAGTTTGTTCAGGATTGGTTCGAATTGATTCAAACAGGAATTTTTCATGTGACTCCAGATTGTATCCTATTTATTCGGACGGGTATTTTATTCTCGACTTCGAATTGGCTTTGATTGATTCTGATAAGAATTTTCGTTTTAACTTTTCGGATTGGAACCTCTTGTTTCCAATGAGTGTTTTAGTTTTAACTTCGAATTGGCTGAAATTGACATGGATAAGAATTTCTGTTTTCACTTCGGATTGATTCGAATAGGAATTTTTAATTTCAATTTCGATTAGATAGAATTTATTCGGATTGACTCGAATTAAAAACCAGTTTCAGATAAACTTCAGATTCATCCAAACTAAAAGTTCGAGTTGATTTGCATTAAAATGTTTCTTCGGATGAACTCGAATTCATATCGAGATTTTTTCTATAGTAAATTCAAAGAAAGAAAGAAATAAATCAGTTTCAAGGAAGAGTTTAAGTTTTCAGTAAATCAAGAGGTCGCAGCAGAGACGACGTCGTCCTTTCGAAGTAGGTAGGAAAAGTTGGATTGCACATTCAACAAAATGTCGAAACCACTCGTCCTGGTAGCAGCGAGTAAAATCGTATACTTATGGCTTGAGTTTACTTAAGAATTCGGGGCAAGACCATCAAGCGAAATTAGAATGTCGTATCTACTGCTCTGTTATGACGCTTTTTGAGCAGTGGCTTTTCACAAAATTAATATCGTTTCTTGGTCTCCTTCATTCTGTGCTTCGTTAGATGAAATCAGTCTGGAATATAGTTATATAAAATCCTGAATAAACATCCTTCTCACTTCTATCAAAACGACTGCAAAAAGTGATCATTCTCATTAAAGTGGATTTGAGATCTTTTTTCAAAGTAAAAACCGTCTTATAGTTCATAATTAACTGATTTCATCTTTCATTTCTCGTCTGTTTTATATCAGTATTTACTTTAGTCCGAACCAATCCCAAGTCAAAACAAAAATTTCTATCCAACTCTATTTGAAGTAAAAACCTACATTCCGAAGTCAGCTAAAATAATTTTATTCTAATCAATTCGAGCCAAATAGAATTAAAAATTAAAATGCCTATCCTAATCAATCGGATCTAATTAGAAGTAAAAGAATTCCTTACCGATTGAATTCAAGTTCGGACTGGCTCGGATTGAAAATTTAGTTCGAATTACCCTCCGATTTATCCGAATAAAAATTCGGTTTGATTCGTATTGAAAAATTTTTTCGGATTAATGTCGGATTCGAATACATTGGGATAGAATATTTTACCCTGATTTTTCGCTAGGGTGAAAAAGAAGAGGAAAGAAATAATTGACAATTAAAAATTCAAAAAATTTTTTGAAAATTAAAAATAAATGTAATAAATAAAATAATAATATTTATTAATATTTAATAAAGAAATTTTTAAAGTAAATATAAAAAAATATTCTCTCCGGCGACTCTCCCTAGATTTTCTAGTGTCCAGAAAGTCTAGAAAGAGGAAATCGTCTTCTTTTTTAACTCGCAGAGTCAGTCAATCGAATTAGGTAGAGTTGGAGGTGGACACAGGGGTTGCAAAAGGTCCTACGATGCTTGGCACGGTTGGAATAGAACGGGTAAACCTTTCACACTTGGAGTGATAAACGACCAACCGCGACCGTTAAGGTTCAAAATTGCTGGGCTGTGAACCGTGAACAGCTACTACCTCCACTTTTACGACATCCTTCCTCCCGACTCCATGGAACTCGACATAACCCTTGCTCGTTCCGCAATTTATAGTAGAAACGAATACAAGAAATTTTTTTTAAAGAAATCATGCTTTAAAGTACTGACTTATCTATCTATATATATATCTATTATAAAAAGATCTCGCCGTCCCCGCTGTGTCAAAAATCCAGTCCGTGTGACATACGCCCTTCTTAAATACTACTTGAGATACGCCCTTATTAATCCTCACGTGAGATATGTCCTTATTAACCACCACGTGAGATACACCCTTCTTGAACCCCGAATGAGATAAGACCTTCTTGAACTCAACGTGAGGTGTGTCCTTATTGACCTCTATGTGAAATGTGACCTTATTGACCCCTTCCTTGAGATACGCCCTTATTATTCCTCACGTGAGATATGTCTTTATTAACCACCTCATGAGATACTCACTTATGGACACCCCTAAACATGTGACATACGCCCTTCTTTGTCTTTCTTTGGTAAAAATAAAATAAAAATAAAATTTCTTCAAGATGAATGTAAATTTCTATCATAAAATTATTTAAAAATTTAAATAAATATGTAAATGAATAATAATTATTTATAAAATTATTGATTCAAAATAAAATATTCTCAAAATAGAAATTACGCTGGCAGAAGCTTAGGATAGAAAGATTTTTATCCGTCTGAATCCGTTTTATTTCGAAGTTTATATCTTGGTGAATCAGTTTTGATCCGAGTGAATCCGTAAAAATTAGGAATTCTGTCAAAATGAATCTCAGCAAATCCGAAGTCAAAACCACAATTCCTGTCTGAATTAATCCTATGCAATTCGAAATAAAACCAAAATTCGTATCCGAATCCAAACCGGATTAATAAAATATTCACATTGATTCGAATTCGCCTCCAGGTTCTTTCGGATTGGATCGGATTGATTCGGATGGAAAAGTTAGTTCGGATGGGCTTCGTACTAATTCGAATCGATTCGAATTGAAAGTCTAGTTCGGACGAGCCTCAAATTTATTCAAATTGACACGAATTAAAATAATTATTTTAATTATAATTTTTCAGATAAACTTAGAATTGAAAACTTTTTTCGGATTTATTTGAATAGAATTTACAAAAAGGTTTTTCTTGTTAATTTTTAAGAAAATATTGATTATATACAAGTATTTTCTTCAACTAATATGCCCTCGGTTCTAAAAGATATTTCACTCCGAAATCAAGTGACTCTTGACTCGAAGCGTAAGGAGAGTGTTAGACAAAGAAGCCTGCTGATTTCATTGGATTTAACTGCACAAATTAATTAAGGCAGAGAACGAAGACGATTATTTAGAGTAGAGAGAAAGGACGTATTTTCCATTTCATTGTCTATATATTATGTATATCTCTCTTTCTACATTATTCCACCTTTTCTTATGCTTTCCTTCTTTCATTAACACGAACAATGATAAATCGGAGTCATAAACTCAGACTTCGCGTAAGCATGAGTTCTACATCATATTTTATATCTTTTGCATAAAACTTTTCCCCAGTTATTTTCTTAGCGTCACTTTCGGTTACCCTCTTCACTTTAATTAACTTTCTCTACTTAAAGTGTTAACATCTTTTTGACGAAAAACAAAAATCCCAAAGATGAAAAAATCATCATTTAAAAAAAATTTTGGATTGAAACTCATTCCGACCAAATCCGAAATATTCCGAATCATTCCGGAATTTGTATTCGAACCAAATAGTTTCAGTCCGATTCTGACTCAATCCAAGGCCCTATCAAAATCAATCTAAACTTGTAAGAATTCTGTCAATCCAAATTCATTAGAATTAATCTGACGTTAAATCTAAATTAATTCAATGTTATCCTAATTTTTTGGAATAATCCGGATTTATTCGGATAGACCGGATTTAAAATCTGCATTGATTCGTATTACAAATTTTTTTCGGACTAACTCGGATTCGTTCGGATTGGAAATTTAGATGGATACGAATCAAACAGTTTGTACAGATTAACCTCAGATCCATTCGGATTGAAAGTACGCATTCATTCGGATTGGAAAGTTGGTCGGGATTAACTCGGATTTATTCGAATTGATTCAGATTAAAGAGTTGGTTCAGGTTAACTCAAATTCACTCGGATTGAACATTCTGTTTCATTGGGATTAAAAACTTGGTCCTTATTAGCCGTTCGGATTGTAAGTTTTGATTAATTCGGATTAAAAAGTTGAATCGAACTAACTCTTATTCATTCGGATTGAAAGTTCGCATTGATTCGGACTGGAAAGTTGGTCCGGATTAACTCGGATTCATTCGGATTATTTCTAATTGAAAAGGTGGTTCTGATTCACTCGAATTCACTGGGATTGAAAGTTCTGAATAATTTTGATGAGATAGTTTGTCCGATTAGCTTCGGATTCATTCCAAAATTTTATTAATAATTTTTCATGCTATTCAACTTGATTAAAAATAGAATTTAAATTGGTTCTTTTGGTCAATTAATGGACGGATTATAGAATGTAGATGCACTTGCAGATTTCATTATAGAAAATAGGAGAAAATATGTTGACGACGGGTGCGACGTGACTTGCACGTGAGCGAAACAAATTAACAAACCTAATCTCGTTAAGTTGGTCCTATTGCCTGCGACGTGTCGCGTCAGCGACGCTGAGTTTTGCTTTATTACTGGTGTTCTTTATTGTTAGTCTCGTCACGATGCATCTACTACAACTGGAGGCAAATCCCGGTCTTGGTGAATCTATAGCAAATGTACGCGACTAGCTTCTATCTCACCCCTTTCGCTTCCTTTTCCACCCTTATTCGCTTGAATAATGCCTCGCGTACGGCAACTTGCATGTTCACGTTTCAACCCTAAATTTAACCTTGTACGCGACTCACCTAACTGACTAGATATGTATTATATTTTACGCAGCAGATCGTTGACTTCCATAGCTTCAAGTAAGTAGCTAACACATGCGAACAATTTGTTCTTCAAGAATTACCGAATTGAAAATAATTAAGAATTGATAATGTTTATGAACCTGAAGTTTGCAAAAGATCCGAAATTTTCTGGTGGAAAGTAGTTCTACACAACCCAACAAATAACCCACCGAAGTTTTAACCCCAACGCGCATTCGGAACACACCCTAATTCATCCCCTAAAATTACAAAATTCACCAAAATTGACCTAATTCGTTGGGGCAAAATTTTATTGCTGATAATAGGCCTTCTAGAAAGTAAAAGACACCTCAAAAACTTTCATCCTCCTAGTTCACTTGGAACTCACCCCATATCATCCCTTAGAATTAAAAAATTCACCAATAATTCCCTAATTCATGGGCTCAAAACTTTATTGTTAATAATAAGTCTTGCCAATGCTAAAAGACATCTCAAAAAGTTTCATCCCTCCAGCTCACTTGGAACTCAACCCTATGTCATTCTTTAAAATAAAAAGGTTTTAGTGAATATGGGGTGAGTTCCATATAAACTGAAGGGATGAAACTTCTTTGGGAGCCTTTCAATATTAAATCTTATGACCAGCAATAAAGTTTTTACCCCACGAATTAGTGAATTTTTGGTGAATTTTTTTGGACTAAGGGATGATATGGAGTGAGTTCTAAATGAGCTACTGGGATCAAACTTTTTGGGGTGTTTTTTTTAGCATTGAAAAGAATTATTATGAACAATAAAATTTCGACCCAATGAATTATTTTTAAATAATAAAAGTTTAAAACTTTTATATTCCTAAATTCAGCTCAATTCTCTTTGAGAAAAGAGTAGAGTAGCAGCTGTGAAACAGGCTCTTGATCATTACACCTCTTCGTAAGACAGGGTACTCTTACTGAGTAAGTACACGTCGTACTCAGGCTTTTACAATGGTATTAAATACGAGTCACTCAAAGACTCAAAGTGCTACTGTGATGTAATTTCACGTTCCTGTCGTGAAACTGTTGGATACTGGGACATAAACTTGAGCAGTTCTTGCCTCAAGCTTCATGTTCACCCGCTTAAATTTGATTCATATGAGTTGACAACTTGGCAAGATGTGAATTGTTGCGAGTCCACAAAAAAAATTTAACTAAACCACCATACTTGTACGTTTTTGAGGTCGCTGAATCCAATTTCGGGGTCAGTTCGACCCCATTAGGTTAGGATCAAGGTCAACTGGAGGTCAAAATAAAAAAAGATCATTGAATCAGCATGAGCCATTACTTTAAGGCGGTTTTCGGATCGCTAAGTTCAAATCCGTAGTCATTTTTACCCCTATAATGTCGGGGTGAAGGTCAAGTGAAGGTCAAAATGAAGAAACCATTGGTTTGGAGAACACCACTTCTTTAAAATGTTTTTCGGGGTCGCTGAATCCAAATCAAAGGTCGTTTTGATCATATGAGGTCAGGATCAAGGTCAAATAAGCTGAAAATTAGAAAAAATCATGGAATCGGAATGAGTCACTACTTTAAGGTGTTTTTAGGGTTGCTAAGTTTAAATCCGTAGTCATTTTTACCCTTGGAATGTTGGAATAAAGGTCAAGTGAAGGTCAACATGGAGAAAACCATTGGATTGAAGAAAATCTCTGCTCTCAGACTTTTTTGGGGTCGCTAAATCCGAATCCGGGGTCACTTTTGTCCTCTGAGGTCTGGATCAAGGTCAAATAAAGGTCAAAATGAAAAAACCATTGGATTGGAGAACACCACTTCTTTAAAATGTTTTTGGGGGTCGCTGAATCCAAATCAAAGGTCGTTTTGATCATATGAGGTCAGGATCAAGGTCAAATGAAACTGAAAATTAGAAAAAATCATGGAATCGGAATGAGTCACTACTTTAAGGTGTTTTTAGGGTTGCTAAGTTTAAATCCGTAGTCATTTTTACCCTTGGAATGTTGGAATAAAGGTCAAGGGAAGGTCAACATGGAGAAAACCATTGGATTGGAGAAAATCTCTGCTCTGAGACGTTTTTGGGGTCGCTAAATCCGAATCCGGGGTCACTTTTGTCCTCTGAGGTCAGGATCAAGGTCAAATAAAGGTCAAAATGAAAAAACCATTGGATTGGAGAACACCACTTCTTTAAAATGTTTTTGGGGGTCGCTGAATCCAAATCAAAGGTCCTTTTGATCATATGAGGTCAGGATCAAGGTCAAATGAAGCTGAAAATTAGAAAAAATCATGGAATCGGAATGAGTCACTACTTTAAGGCATTTTTGGGGTTGCTCAGTTCAAATCCGTATAGTCATTTTTACCCTTGGAATGTTGGAATAAAGGTCAAGTGAAGGTCAACATGGAGAAAACCATTGGATTGTAGAAAATCTCTGCTCTGAGACATTTTTGGGGTCACTAAATCCGAATCCGGGGTCACTTTTGTGCTCTTAGGTCAGGATCAAGGTCAAATAAAGGTCAAAATGAAAAAAAATCATTGAATCGGCATGAACCACTACTTTAAGGCGTTTTTGGGGTTGCTAAGTCCAAATCCGGAGTCATTTTTATCCTATCGGATCAGGATGAAGGTCATGCCAAGGTCATTTTCACCCCATTACCTGATAGGGTGAAAATGACCTCATAATCGGATTTAGCGACCCCAAAACCGTCTGAAAGTAGTGGTTCACGTCTGTATTGTGGGACTATGTGTAATCTTTAATTCATATTTATGGAAGCAAAGAAGATTTTCATTCAATGAAGAACTATAACCTAAATTTCATTTATATAGCTTTTAAATAAGTTGGACCTTATATTTATAAGCAAGGAAAATGCGGGAATGTTCGGGGTATTTCGTGGGCAAAATTTAGTAGACACCCTGACAAATAAATCATCCTTGCAAATTAATGACTGCAAATTTTCCTTGCATCAGAATTTCACTGTGGAATTTTCTCTGAAAGAAATTAATGCTTTCTATGCTCATTTTTCCGATGTTGAAGTATGTATGAAAGTTTAAATGGCATATTTAAAATTAATAAAGCTTTCCGTTAAAGTGGAATGTAAGAAGAGAACAGTGAAATAATTGTGTTGAAAACGAGTTTTGCAGTGTAGGTGAATCATTGGAAAAAATAATTAGGGCCTATTCATAAAACTACGTGACATTAATTATTTTCATACATTTCTTATGCATACAAATTTCTATAGAAAATACATGTAATTGTACCACTCCAGCTAGAGTGTGACCTAGTTTATGAGCTTTACTGACAATTTAGAAAATTTTAGTGCTCTCTAAATAAATATACATATTTCCAAAGAAATATTCAAAAATTATGAATGAATAAATGAATATGAATGAATATTATGAATCTTCTTGAATGTATTTCAAATAATTTTACAAGATTTCATTTGAATTTCAACGATTTAGAAAAATCCGAAAAATCCCTTTAAATTCCTTAAAATCTATAAACCCACTTAGAATGTCCTTAAAATTCATTTTAAAAAAATAATTGCAAATTATTAAAAATCTACTCTGAAAAAACTTGAAATTCTTTGTAAATTCGCTAAAACTTTTTATTTATTGTACATAAATATTTTTATATATAAATTTCGCCATATTATATATAAATATGTAATATGACCAAACTAGCACTATTTTTCTTACAATATATGTATAGAAAATCCAGATATTCAAATTTCTTCCAGCTCGAGCTAAGTAACAATGTAAATCATACGCTCAGTTTTCATTTGAAACTTGAAAATAGGTATATATACCTATGTTTGATATTTACGAGCAATAGCAATATTAGTATGCTTTGTGCATTGCATTCCATTATTATTATGTTCCCAGGACCGTTTTATTGCGTTTCCAATATCATGGCTGCTTTATATCAGTAAATTTACAAATAAACCTCAAGTCGTTTCTTTTCACAGAGAAAATTCAAAAAATAAAATTGGTTTTAATACGGATGTTATATTTAAAACAGTATTATTAAACTGAAGTAAATCAATGTTTAATCATTTCGTCTCTTAAATATTATTTTATGCTGACAAGTATAAATAAAAGAAAACTCATGAAAATTCGATAGGACTTGAAAGAATTCAATAAAATACAAGTAAAATCTAAAGAATTCAAGTGAAATCAAACTAAATTTATAAAATAATTTATAATTTAATAATAATCAATAATTATAATTTAATAAAAAACAATTCAAAATATTTCTAAATTTAATTTGTCCGGAACTTTACAGTGTCAAATTCTAAAAAATTTCTTTAAATTATTTAAATTAAATTATAATAAATTGAAGACAGAGGTGGGTTTTATCAACGAACTCGGATTCGGATTGTTGATGTCAGGGACTTGATTGGTAAGTCGATGGACGAGAGATTTGTAAGACTTTTTTTGTTGGATTTCATCACATTTTTTTGTTCAAATGTGATGTATGACCACGATTTAGCTGTCGTATCTCACAAAGCTTGGACATTTTTAGTAAGCGTCGAATCCTGAGGAAAAAGAAACCTGCTTAAAGGTCTCAATCTTGTCCGCGAGATAAATCACACAAACAGGGTCAAGTCGATAAAAAGAGGAGTCTGAGAGTAGAACTGACAACGAAAACTGCAAAAATAAATGCGAAACATAAGTCTGAAAAAGAGTCAAAACCAGAAAAGATGAAAAACCGATGCCAAGAAGTTTAGACGTGTTATGGTCTATTTGTAAAGTCATGGTGTATTTTAGTTATGTCACGTAGGACTTCAATAATCTTGATTATTCAATCAACTGATTCTTTAATCAATTTTCTGATTTAGTCTCTTGTAATTTCAAATAGAAATCTTCAGTTTATTGTATAGCAGTTACCAGCCTCTGTCGGTAAAGTAACCCTCAGTCGGTAATGTAACCCTCAATCGGTAATGCAAATTTCTACCGTGGATTAAACCTCATTCGATATGTCAGTGGCCTGCTTTACCGGTTGAGCTATTTAACATTTTACCTACCAAGTTTTTGAGTTTACCACGCAACCTACATAATGGAGCTACTTACAGAGCACTTATCGGATGTATCTTATCTCTCGCCGGTAATAAAACACTCAGTCGGTCGGTAAGGCAGGTCCCTGGCAAATCTACTGATGTTAAATCCTCGGTAGAAATCTGTATTACCGACTGCGGTTAACTTTACCGGCTGAGGCTAGTAACTCCATAGAAGCTAAGTGTTCTCTTTAAGTATAAGATTATGCTTAAAGCTATTCACTTTTTTATTACCATATACAAAATTGTAAATAATATAAATAAATAATAATATAATTATTTTAAATATTAAAATTTAAAAAAAATTCTCTTAATTTTAATCTGAATCTCCATTCGGCTTGAATCCCCTTGCACGCAATTATAAAAAATTCGGAGAGGATGATTACATTTTAAAGCAGAGTTTCAAATGAAGTCAGTGCAGTACCTCTAATTTGATTATTGGCGTTTTTCGAACTGCTATCCACTCACTCTCGACATGATATTCTCAAATTACTCTGAAAGGGTCGAAATTCGTTTTCCTTTCTCACATAGGAAGCTTCGTAACTATGGAAATTTTTTTAATCAATTTTATAACATATCTCTTGACATAATTTACCCACAGGAGTCCAAAGATAAGGTTTTTAAAAAATTTCAATTCGTTTTACTAGCTGTTAGAAGATTTGTACTTATATATTTGTATTTGTATTATAGTTATTTTATTTTATTTCGTAACATAATTTTCGTGTACCAATATTATGTAAAATAACTTGTAGACTACTTTTGATAAAAATTACTGATATTATTATTATTATTAAGCATTTAAAATTTAATGCGTGATAAATAATAAACAAGTATGAACAATGTTAAAAGATAATTAGATAATTATATTTAATGTTAATTGTTAATATTGATTTTTAAACCTATTATTCTATTTAATACAAGATAATATAGTCTTAGTTATAAGCTCGTTCGGATAATGTGAATATTATACAGAGTGGAAGTGCTAATTATTCAGCTTTGAATAAAACTGAATATAAATTTTATTCAAGAAAATGAATTTACCATTGTATCTGATTGTTCTTCAGTTATGCTTCATAATAAGCAACACTGGATCAAACAGTGTATCAGAAGAACATTATGATATACATTCTGTTTCGAATGAACTTAATCCGAACAATTTGACATCTCTAACATTTCGACGCTTTCAACCTAACCGTAGTAGGTTTTACTATAAATCGAATCTTTCAAATATATAATGTCTTTAGTTTTAACAAATGTAAATGTAATATGAAATTACAGATCTACAGAACATGTATAAAATACCTACTTGGGAATTGAACAGAAATACCAGTTTATCATTTAATGGAAAAGTTCTACGTGTGGCAAGAGTAAAGGTAAAAAAGTTTTTGAGCCGAAATATTTTTTTATGTAGAACTAGATAAATTCACTAAGTTTCATTAATATCAGTTTGCCAATAATAACTATAATATTTCAGTTACGGTAACTCGATAACTGCACACAAAATCTATATGTATAAGCCACATTTCAAGAAATTTTTAATCATTTTAAAAGATTTTAAGAGGTTTCTAGGAATTTAAAGGGATTACAAGATATTTGTATAAAATTAAAATGATTTAATGGAATTTTAAAGAACTTCATGAAAATATTTTTAAGAAAGTTTAGGGAATTTAAAGAATTTTAAGGAATTTTAAGGGTTTTTTTTTTACAATTTTTACATTTTCAAAAAAATTATAGTTTAAAAAGCCCTCTCTAAATCTGAATTAGTGAAAAGTAGGTCACTAATTTACTTTAGTGAAAATTTTCACTAATTATTAGTTGCATTTCACTATTTCAATTAGTAAATTTTCAACTTTTCACTAAAGTTTTAGTGAAAAATGACGAACAATTAGTAGAATTTTTCACTAAAGTAAATCAGTGACTTACTTTTCACTAATTCAGATTTAGAGAGCCTATAAGAATTTTAAGAAATTTTGATTTTTTAAAAGAAATTTTAAGAGAATTTTCATGGACTTATAAAGAATTTCATGAAACTTGGAAGAGTTTTAAGAGATTTGAAGGAATTATAAATATTCTTGTGGAATTTTTAAGGATATTAAAAGGCTTGTAAGAATTTGAAGAATTTTTGATTTTTTTCCCCTAAAAATCACTTTTTTAGGGACTTGATTGAATTTTAAAAGATTTCACGAGATTTTTATGATTCATAAAAAATTTTGTGAAATAGTAAATGATTTCATGAAATTTTAATAGATTTTAAAGAATTTATGACATTTTATAAAGTTTTAAATGTTATAGTGAAATTTTAAGGAATTTAAAGATATTTCTAGGAATTTCAAAATATTTCAGGGAATTTTAAGGGATTTCAATAAGTTTCCAATAATTTAAAAATTTTAAGAAATGAAAAATTTTAAGAGATTTTGAAGTTTTTGAGGAATTTAAAGGATTTGAAGTGATTTTGATGAATTTAAAAACATATTAGTGAAAATTTAAAGATGTTCTTGAAATATTAACAAATTTGAAGGGATTTCGTCGAATTTTAAGATGTTTGTAGGAATTTCAAGAAATTTATATGAATTTTAAGGGATTTCCAAGATTGTCATAAATTTTAGAAGTGATTTTCAATTTCAAAAGTATTTTTACTGAAAATTGTTTCGCAATTTTAATACTTTTCTGTCAGGAAAATTTGTCTGAAATTGAGACAAATGAAAAAATTGAATCTTGTGGGCAGCCTGATTTTGAAAACAATAGTAATTCATGTATTTCACGATAGATGCACATTAGTCCGTGGACTTTTCTAAACGAAGTGGGCAAGGCTGTTGCACAAGCTGGAAATTTCACGTTTGAAGTTATTGATATTGATGAACCTGGATTTATGAATGAAACCACTAAAACTTGGAACGGTGCATTTGGTCTACTTACAAATAATGAAGCAGATATTGCACAATACTTCTTTGTGCATGTTCCGGAAAAAAAAGATATAATCGATTATTCAATAGCTGTAATAGATAGAAAGCTAGTTTTATGCTTTAGGAACCCATCAGATAAAAATAGTCTAATGCGAGCTGGATATTTTACGGTACATAAAGAAAAACGTTAATTGATAATATACTCTTTCCAAATAAAAATTAGTAAGACGTTACTAATGAAATCTAGAGCCAAATTGTTTACTTATACCTATCGACCCTAATTTTAATTGAAATAATATTAACATAATCAATTATTTAATTTTTTAAGCCTTTCACAAAAAAAACTTGGGGTGGAATTGTAGTGTTTTTACTGTTTACACTTGCTGTTGTGACATTCATACAGATGATATTAGTAAAAAAATTTAATTACGGAAAATTTATACCAGAATACTTCGCTGAACTTTGGGGATTTCTCTGTCAGCAAGGTGCATCAGGTAACAATCATACAGGGCTTAAAATGTTTTAAATTTCGTTAAAGAATCACATTTATCCAATTTTTAATGAATTTATATGAAGTGATTCGATCATGAGTGCTTTCAATTTAATCCAAGATTGATATTGTTGATTTCATATTGTATTTACAATTGAAAAATAAAATCCCTGAGAAAGAAATTATTTTCTCAACTGAAACATCTTCCAGACAATGAACAGTAATATTTCAATAATTTATAATGACAAATAATTTTTGTTATTATCAATAAGAAATATGAAGATTAAAATTGTTTATTTTAAATAATTGGTTTCAACCATATTTTAAATCCCTTGGATGAGATAAATAACATATTTCTATGAAAACCGATAGTATTATTCATATAGAATATTTCACTACTTCAATTGTTAATATGATATGGAATCAGCCAAATATAATCCTTTTAAAAACGAAATTATTAATTTTAAGTCTATTAAATCCAAATAATTACAGAGTTTCCGAGTAACTCATCCCGGGCAATAGCGTATTTTGCATTTATTTTATTTGGACTGGTTATTTACTCCATCTTCTCAGCAGTTTTAGTAAGTGATCTTGTAAATGTTGAGCATGATTGGCCTTTCAATACTTTCGATGAGTTTCTAGAAAACAAGGATTGGAAATTGGTAGTTATGAAAGATACGTCAATTTATGAGATTATACTCGTGAGTAGAACTAATAAGATTATTAACAAATAAAAAAGAATGTCTGTTTATTTAAACATAAATATAATATTAATTTATATAATTATTATTTCGACCGAATCGACTTGAAATTGTGCAAACTGCCACGGCGGATGGCATGTTTAGAATTAATTGTAAATAGGAAACATTTTACTCTTTTAGAAACGTAACACTTATCCTTGGAATTTATTGAAGAAGAAATTGATGAAGCTTGAGGATCTTCCAACTACCATCGTGGATTACGAGTCTGCGGTAAATTGTAGAAGAAATGTTGCTTCATTTGACAATCTTTAGAAATACTTATAATATAATATAATATAATATAATATAATATAATATCCATTAAATACTCATAAGGCTTTAAAAGATATGAGGACAGGGGGTGTGAATAATCTTACAAATTTAAATATGAGAAAGAGAGGAGTGTGATTTTGAAAATCGTTTTTTCGTATTTAATGGTTGCTCCAATAGTAACAGTGACTTAATAAAATAATAAATACTTGTGATTTTTTTTTTAGATTTGTAATGGAAAAATTGCTGGTGTTGCAATGGACGTAGTGAGCCATTTATATGAAAACTTATTTATGTGCCCTAATGTATTTATTATTACTACAGCGAGTGTCGATTATTCTTTTGCTTTGCAGAAAAATAGTCCATATTTACAAGAAATAAATAGATGGTAAGTAGGGACTCTTGTTTATTTTCACTGAGAGATTAAAATTTGAATTGGTGATAATAAATTAATATATTTTTTTTTATTACAAGATAAAGAATAATTAATAATACTTCGTTTAAAATTCTTTCAGTATTATGCAGGTAATGAATAGTGGAGTATTGAATAATATTCTAAAAAGACTCTACTTTAACGGTATAGAGGAAAGTATCTATAAAACTGAAGAATCCATATTTACGAGTGTCACTTTTTTGGATATATTGGTACTTCTAGCAATTTTAGTTGGAGGAATTCTTCTGGCATTGATTTCTCTATGTTTTGAGAAAGTTCTATTTCTGTTTCATAGAAAGAAAAATTTTGTAGTACAAAAAGAAGACCACAATGTAATTAAAATTCAATATAATCCAAAGTTTTAAATAATTATTCAAAATAATTTAATGTCTGTTTTATGTTAGAAAATATTAGGGAAAATAGAAATTGAAATTTATGCTAACTATGTTATTTTTGTCGTATTGCATATATTAGACTTCATAGTTTATTTAACAGATTTTAGAAATTTTCAAAGGATTTCGAAGGATTATAAAGAATTTCCGGGCATTGTTTAAAATTCCTTAGCTTTTTAATGAATTCAAGAGATTTTCAATAATTTTAAGAGATTTTAAGAGATATCTAAGAATTTAAAAAGCTTGTAAGAATTTTAAGAAATTTTGATTTTTTAAGTGATTTAAAGAGATTTTAATGTTCCTCATGGAATTTTAAAGGATTTCCTGAGATTTTTCATGGACTTATAAAGGATTTTTATGAAACTTGGGAGAGTTTTAATAAATTTTAAGGGATTATAAATATTCTCATGGAATTTTAAAGGATCTTAAAAAGTTTGTAAGAATTTTAAAAAATTACGATTTTTTAAGGTGATTTGATTGAAGAGACTTGATTGAAATTTTATGGAATTTCAAGAAATTTTCAAGAATTTTAAGAGACCTTTACGTATTTTAAGAGATTTAAAAGTTTTTCTTGGAATTGTAAAGAATTTTAAGAAGCTTGTAAACATTTTAAGAAATTTTGACATTTTTAGAATGATTTTATGGAATTTAAATAATCGCCGTGGTATAAAAAATAATTTCAAAGATTATTTTTGATTTTAAAAGGATTTTGTGAAGTTTTTGTTTCCACGAATTTTTATTTGGAAATTTTAATGTATTTTAGGGAATTTTAAATTTCCTTATTGTATTTTAAAGGATTTCATGAGATTTTTATGATTTCTTGGAATTTTAATAGATTTTAAATTATGATATTTTATGGGATTTTAAATACTGTAGTGGAATTTTAAGGAATTTCAATAAGTTTCCAATGCTTAAGAGATTTTTACGCATTTTAAAAGATATTAAAGTTCTTCATGAAATTTTTTAAGTTTTCTCAAGAATTTAAAAGATTTGAAATGATTTTGAGGAATTTGAAAACAATTAGTGAAAATTGAAGGGTTTTCAAGAAATATTAACTTTGAAGAGATTTCGTCGAATTTTAAAATATTTCTAGGAATTCCAAATATTTAAAGTTATATATTATACGAAATTTTTGAAAAGTTTCAATTGTAATTTTCCTGAAAATTTTTTCACATTTTTAACACATTTCTGGGGTGCGATTCTGTAACTTCACTTTCACGTTCACCTCACTTCACGTCGTAAATTTAAAAATGTAAAATTAAAAAAAAATTGAAATCTGCATTTTTAAATTCACGACGTGAAGTGAGGTGAACGTGAAAGTGAAGTTACAGAATCTAGAAAACTAGAAAATCAAGCTTTTGGCAATGCTATCCAATTTACTAGAGTAAAATTTTTAAACTTCTTCTGCTTATGTCTGATTATATTTTATTATAACTTTAGCATATAATTTATATGATTATTATCCACTGTACTCAAATTGTCATATTTCTGATTGAAACTTGTAAGTGCACACGTGTTTTTCAACCACGATTTTCATACTTAGAGAAGCTCGTCGAAATTTATCAATCTAAAAGTTAATCTTTCGTTTTGACGTTTAATTGTGAGCGATTATTATATAAGTATGGTGTGTTGGCTTTCTTTGCAGTGTGGTTTTTTTTATTTTTGTTCTATTCTTCTGATAATGAAAATCTGATGTTATTCTGAAGATTTCCTAAATGATTGAAGATCAATGATATGATGTGAAATGGAAGCTAAGAAAAATTCTCCCACATGGTGTCTGTGTGTGTGTGTGTGTGAAATTCAATTATTTGTGACTCTTTTTAATGTGTTGAAAATAAAATCGAAACCATTCAAAATTTAATGCGTGATAAATAATAAACAAGCACGAACAATGATAAATGATAATCAGATAATTATATTTAATGTTAATTGTTCATATTGATTTTAAACCTATTATTCTATATAATACAAGATAATACAGTCTTAGTTATAAGCTCGTTCGGATAATGTGAATATTATATAGAGTGGAAGTGAAAACTTTTCAGCTTTGAATAAATCTTTATATAAATATATAATATAATAGGAATTTTATTCAAGAAAATGAATTTACCATTGTACCTGGTTGTTATTCAGTTATGCTTTATAATCAGCACTGGATCAGTCATATCAGATTATTTTGTTATAAATTCTATTTGGAATGTACTTAGTCTGAACAATCTGACATCTCTAACATTTCTACGCTTTCAACCTAATCATAGTAGGTTTTACTATAAATCTAATCTTTCAAATATAATGCTTTTTTAGTTAATAAATAAAGAAATAATTGTAAATGTAATATGAAATTACAGATCAAAATAACATTAATCAAATACCTTTTTGGGAACGAAATAGAAATCCAACTGATAAAAATTCAATGCTAGCCAACGTTAATTCGCTGAATGGAAAAGTTATACGTGTGACTAGAGTAGAGGTAAAAAAAGTTTTTGAGCCGAAATGTGTTTTATGTAGAACTAGATATGTATTTTAAAATTAATTCACGTATTTCACGGTAGACAGACATTCCTTCGAGGAATTTTTTAAACGAAGTGGAAAAGGCTCTTGAACAAGCTGGAAATTTCACGTTTCAATATGTTGAGAAAAGTATTTTTCCCGGATATCTGAATGAAAAAAATAATACTTGGCAAGGTGGGATTAGTCTACTTTTAAATAATGAAGTAGATTTTGCATCATTTTTATATCTGCCTACTCCAAGAAAGATGGAAGCTATTGATTTTTCAATAGCCCTGATGACTAGAAAGCTGTCTTTATGCTTTAGGAACCCATCAGATAAAGTAAAACTTGTGCGAACTGGATATTTTACGGTACACAAAGAAAAACGTTAATTAATATACTCTTACTAAATAAAAATTAGTAAGACGTTACTAATTAAATCTAGAGCCAAATTGTTTACTTATACCAATCGACCCTAATTTTAATTGAAATAATATTAACATAATCAATTACTTAATTTTTTAAGCCTTTTACAAAAAAAACTTGGGGTGGAATTGTAGTGTTTTTACTTATTACACATGCTCTTCTGATAATCATGCAAATGAGATCAGAAAAAAAACTTAATTACGGAGAACTTATACCAGAACACTTTTTCGAACTTTGGGGAATTCTTTGTCAGCAAGGTTTACCAGGTAACAATCATTTAGGGCTTCAAATATTTTAAATTTCGTTGCAGATTCACACTTATCCAATTTTTAATGAATTTATATGAAATTATTCGATCATTTATATTTATATTATATCGTATTTACAATTGAAAAATAAAATCACTGAGAAAAAAATTATTTTCTCAACTAAAACATCTTCCAGACAATTTCTTATTTTAAGTAATCGGTTTCAAATATATTTTAAATCCATTCGATGAGAAAAATAACATATTTCTATGAAAACATGAAAATAAATTATAATTGAACGTTATAGCATATTTTAAACATTTTTGAGATCAATTTTTTAAATTAATTGATCAAATGAATATAGGTCATCTGATTGGTGACAAAGTAAGAATTTTTATTTTGTTTACATCAGTTTTTTTGCATCTAGAATTCGAAAAACAATATTCGATGTGATCTCCTAAATCCAAATAATTACAGTATTCCCGAACGACTCATCCCGCGCAATGGTATATTATGCATTTCTTCTATTTGGAGTGGTTATTTACTCCGTCTTCTCAGCAATTTTAGTAAGTGATCTTGTAAACGTTCAGGATGGTTTGCCTTTCAAATCGCTCGAAGAGTTTGCAAAAAACAAGGATTATAAATTAGTACTTCCAAGATATTCGCCGTATCATGACCTTGTAAATGTGAGTGCTACTGATATGATTATTAACAAACAAAAAATAATGCGTCTTTATTTAAACATAAAGATAATATTATAATATTAATTTATATAATTATTATTTTCACCGAATCGACTTGAAATTATTCAAACTGGCGCGGCGGGTGGCATGTTTAGAATTCAGTGCATAATACAAAATATTTCACTCTTTTAGACACGTGTAACTTATCCTTGGGATGTTTTGAGGAAGAAACTGTTGAAAACTCAGGATCTGCCATATACTTCCCAGGGTTACGCGAATAGGGTAAATTGTAGAATAAATTTATTGTCTCTTCATTTGACAATCTTTCACAGAAAAAATTGTTATAAACAATCACAGAAATGGTAAATAATGGTGCTACTACAATTTATGGTTTTCACAACCATAACTATTATATGACAACAACCACAGCTATATGGCAACTACACCCAGAAAACAGTTTCTTTGAATCAAAGAATCTTTATTTGAATCAAAGAAATCATAATATTGATATACGGTTAAAGAAACATTTCTTTGATTTAAAGAAATTTTTTTTGAATTAAACAAACAGTTTCTTTAAATTAAAATAATTCAAAATAATTTTGTTTGAATCAAAGAAACTTCGTTTGAATCAAACAAAATTATTTTAAAAAAAAGAAAGTTTTCTTTAATATAATGAAATTTTAAATTTGAGTTATTAAAATAAAAGTTTTGATTTAGAACAAGGTTTTTTCTGAGTGTATTTAATAATATTTGCCAATGCCAGATGGATGTGGTTGTTGTCACATAATATTTGTAATTGTGGTAATTAAAATAATAGTTATACCATATTTTACTATTTCTGTGGTTGTCACAACCATAGAGTTTTTTCTGTGTTAGAATTGGTCCATTAAATACTTATAAAGTTTCAAAAAAAAAATCGTTTTTTCGTATTTAATGGACGCTCTCTTAATAACAATGACCTAATAAATAATTGTGTTTTTTTTTAGATTTGTGAAGGGCATTTTGTTGGTATTGCCTTTGATTTGGCTAAAGAGTCAAGTCAATTACAATTTAACTGCTCGGTCCTATATCTTGTTGTTTCACAGAAAGTAGATTTGTCTTTCGCTTTCCAGAAAAATAGTCCATATAAAAATGAATTAAATAAATAGTAAGTATTGTCTCTTGTTTACATTCACTAAAAGATTAAAATTTGAATTGATAATAATAAATTTATATATGTATACATTTTTAATGCCATTAAAATAAAGAATAATTAATAGTACCTAAATTTCGTTTAAATTTCTTTCAGTATTGTACATCTAATGAATAGTGGCGTATTGAATAATATTTTAAAAAGGGCCTACCTTCATGGAATAGATAAAGTCACCTTCCAAACTGATGATGCCATATTTACGAGTGTCACTATTTTAGATATATATGAGCTTTTAATAATTTTATCGGGAAGCATTCTTCTGTCATTGATTTTACTATTTTTCGAGAAAGTTAAATTCCGGATTCATGAAAAGCAATTTGCTACTGTACCTGATTCAGCTGTACATTCTACAGCTGCTTTAATCACAAATAAGGAAAGTTTTTGAGTACAAGAAGAAGGCCACAGTGGTTTAAATTAAGTTTTTAAAGAATTCATGTATATTCTCTCTAAATCTGAATTAGTGAAATGTAGGTCACTAATTTACTTTAGTGAAAAATTCTACTAATTGTCAGTCATTTTTGACTAAAACTTTAGTGAAAAGTTGGAAACTTACTAATTGAAATAGTGAAATACAACTAATAATTAGTGACCTACTTTTCATTAATTCAGATTTAGAGAGTTCAAAATAATTTAATGTCTGCACCATGTCTGTTTCATTATAATTTTTACATATAATTTATATGATAATTATCCACTGTACTCAAATTGTCATCGTTCTGATTGAAACTCGTAAGTGCACACGTGTTTATCAATCACGAGTGTGGTCTTGTAGACTTGAATACTTAACGAAATAATAAGTTTCGAATTCACATTGTAATATTTTTATATAATATGTCCATCGCTTATTTGACTCTCACCTTAATATATGGAATTTCTTGACAATTAATTAATACTGCAATGATTTATAATCTAATCCAACTGACCTATCTCATCCCGTGCATAAAATGACTTAATCAAGAAGAAACATAATATTTAATCTTAATGTAATCTTAACTTCTAATTTCTACAAAATATAATAAAAAATAAATTTGTAATGAATAATCCATTACACTGTTTAAAATTGCAAATTAGGACAGAATTTGGCAATTCAATTATTTGTGTCTCATTTTATTATATTGAAAATAAAATCGAAACCATTCTTATTTAATGCGCAATAAATAATAAATAGATATAATAAGTTTATATAATAAGTATATATAATAATAAGTGATGAAAGATAAAAAGATAATTATTTCTAACGTTAATTTATCATATTGATTTCTGCACCCATTATTCTATTTAACTCAAGGTAAATACAGCCTTAATTATTAGCTCGCTTCGATAATGTGAATATTATAGAGATTACTTAGTTAACTATCCATATTTTACACGAAAATTAAATTATTCCTTAGAATATTTTATTTAAATTGTTCGTTGAAGATGTTCTTGTTTGATTAAAAAATAAACTGTTCCGTTAAAAATGAACATGTTTTTTTGTTGTTGAAAATAATCTTTTTTATTTAACTTATAATAGTGAAAAACCACCTTATTTTTCCTGTTTGGAGAGTATTTTGCGGTATGAAAATTAAATATACAATTATGCATTAAATAATACGACTTTAGGAAAGAAAACTCTTCCTTACTTTGCAGTTTAATTTTCCCCTCGCCGAGTAGGTTTTTTTTATATCCTTTCCTCTTTATGATGAAAGAAAAGCGTAAAAAAGAAAAAAAAAGAAAAGAAAAGCGTCGTTCTTGAATTCCTGAGTAAAAAAAGGTTTGCTCCGTTGTTCAAGTATCTCAGCGAATAAAATAGTGATGTAAAAAATTCAATTTTCCTCGGCAGAACTTACGGCTTGATGGATTTAACGAGACGATCTCAAAATAAATAATATTTTAATCATCAGCTCGTTTATTATGATACAATGCACCTTTTTCGATGACATTATAAATGCTTTGAAGAGACAATTACTTTTCTGAGCCGAACTCGTTCAGAGGCTTTTATCCTAAGTAATTAATGACGGCATTATCGGGCAAGTTAGCACATTCTTTCGATGCATTCTTTTGCCGCCTGTTTTCACACGTGATTGATCGACTTGCACCGGATGCTCGACATTTTTCTCCCTCTGGGCCACAGTTATACCTTTTTGCATAATTATGCTCGTTTTTCATTTCCTTATTCGTAAATGAAATGTATGAAACTTTGACACTTTCTATAAATGTGCAAATAATTTTTTAAAGTAACATGTTGACAAAATGCGACTCCGTAATATTGAAACTCTGTTCATAAAGTTGGCAGTTTTGCTTAATTCTGCTGCTAAGTTTAGATAGAATAATAATGATATTCGTTGGAAAAAATTTTTTAACTATTTTACCTATATATATTTTAATTATCATAATTATTCCTTCATTAAAAATTGTATATTTTTCTGACGAAATATATACCCGAATTATATCAATTAAATGTTTTGGTCATCAATGATATTGAAAATACGAATTTCCAGATTTTAGAAACTTAAACTTTGGATCTTTTATAAATAAAAATTAATCTAGATTCATTTCGATTATTTGATGTTGATAATAATTTTATTTTACTTATTTTACAAATTCGAATATTAATTAGATCGTTTGATGTAATTCACTCATTTACAATTCCTTCTATTGGTATTAAAATTGATGGAGTTCCTGGACGAATTAATCAACTAAATTTATTTATAAATCGTCCAGGAATAAAAGAAAAACGAGTTTAAAATTCCCAAAATGTTTTTTAATGTCGGGAAACTTCAATTTCGAGAATTTTGAATTTCCGAAATTTTTATTTTTCGTGGAATCTTCAACTTCGGTTTTATTTTTGATTTGCTTTTTAAAGGTAATTGTTATTTTTATACATTTAAATCTCGGTAACTTTGTGAAACGTGCTGTGCAAAATTAGGTGAGATATAGCGTAATTGCTCATATAAAGATAGAACCGGAATATTACGGGAGTTTAGCTTATACGTGCGGTTTTCCCATGAGTCTCTTGATGTATAGTGCATCCTATCCAAGATTATTTAGTTCTAAATGGGATAATCCTCTGCCACTGAAATTATTTTGATTTCAGAATCCACGAAAAAATCGAAAACATTTTATTATTAATATATTAATGATAGGGGAGGCCGGGGCTATTCGGGACACTGTTTATTATTGAATATTACGAATGCACAAAAATTTTTGTAAGAAATTTATACAAATCTTTGTATGGGGTGTATGTGTGTGTGAAAAAGATAATGAATATCATATGTCCCACATATCCCCCGTACCGGGGTAATTAGGGACATGCACCCGGGGCAATTAGGGACACGTTGCGCAAAAGCACGTTAAAAATTCAAGACTTTCTGATGATCGCAAATCAAAAAGTTCCCTGGAAACCAAAACAAAAACTTATGATAGGATAAATACATACAATGTATTAAAACTTCATTACTTTTCTGTTTCAGGCCGAAATATGGAGCGTCTTCATTGCAATTTTGAGGAAAAGCGTCCGAAATCTACAAGCATGTACAGATGTCAGTCTCATCGAACACGTTCTGCATCGATTATCGCGTGCAGAAACCGTCGTTGCAGGTAAAACTTGATAAAATTGATTACAATAGGTGCATTAAAAATATTCATTATCAGTTTACTTTATTCATTTGTGGTGCTTAAATTTCCATTTGAATTCAATGAATTTGCATAGAAATACTTTTAGAAAATATTGAGCTTACTCGTCTGTTTGGTAAAGTATTTTAAAATAGCGCTATAATCATACAAAATTAAAAGCAGTAGAAGTTTTGTATTTATTTTGGATTCGAGAGCGATTCTGTTTTCTCGATTTCACGATATTATGTAGGTAGTATTTTTATTTTAGTCTGTACGAAAAAGGAAAAATATGAATGATATTATAATATTATTTATTTATTATTTTATTGAAAGAATAAAAAGAATATTCTTTATTGTTGCGAGTATTGATTCTCGAACATTCTAGATGTAGAGTTTTTGGAGTTAATTTTCTACAACATTTATAATTCGATTTAATTGTATTTTGTTGATGCCATGGTGTTAATAATTATAATTTTTTTGATAGATTTAATGATCGACATGCTGGGAGTTTTGGCGAATTACAGCATCACAGTCAAAGAACTGAAGCTCCTGTTTGGTGCAATGAAAGCAGTCAAAGGAAAGTGGGTGAGTACGAGTTGTCCCCTAATTTTTATAAAAAATAGATTTTCAAGTAAATATTAAAATTTTTAACTACAAAAAAGTGGATTTTTAACGGAATCCTTTAATTTAACAAAAAAATAATTTCTAACGAACATTAGTTGAATTTCCAATACAATTTTCTTTTTTTAATATCTTAATATTGCTGCGAATCCAATTTGAAATTTTTCAATTGAACATTTCCAAATTTATTTATTCAAACTTGTTAAATATTTCAATTTTCAGTATAATATTAATCCCGTTAAAATTAGAACAGTCCCACTGAATTCTTGAATTCAAAACGTAATTTTCGATATTTAATATTTTAGATTGTACGTTATTGAAAGATTGACTTTGATTTTTATTGATTTTGATTAATTTACGTTCCCGATTCTGTTGCAGGTTTTTTTAATTAGAATTTTTTTAAATTACAGCCACGACATTCGGCAAAATTATTAAACGTCCTCCGTCAAATGCCGCAGAGAAACGGACCCGACGTTTTCTTCAGTTTTCCAGGCAGACAGGGATCGGTAAGCATTGGATCATTTTTTCTAATAAATTTTGCAATTGTCATTTTTAAAATCATTAAAATTAAATTAGGCTTTTGTGAAAATTTGAACATTAAAGGATTAAATTTTTAAGTTAATTTTTTTAAGCTTTTGGACGAGGTCTAAACAAATATTTCAATTAAGATTAAATTAAAAAAGAAAAAAAATTAAAATATAAAAACATGTTTTCAATCAAAACTTTTTTTCTTGAAAACTTAAATCTCTAGTAAAAAAGAAAATTCTTGAGTCAAGAAATTTGTTGTTTGTTCTCCTGCAATTTTTATTTTCTTTTTCGAAAAACTTTATTACCTGAAGCTCTTTAATTTAACTTCAACTCCTAAGTCTGAATTTACTTGAACGTTTTATAAACTATAAGCACCACTAAACTTTGCCTTGTAAATTAGAATCTGCTAACAAAATATTTAAATTTCTATCAACTTCAGAGGATTATAAATTTCACGTTGAATTCACTAATCTCAGCAAAATCTGCAAGAAACTTAGTGCTACTTACTAGTCAATTTGGATCTCAGCTTTAAAACTTCATCTCTCTTCATTTACAAACATTGAAGTAAAATATTTCTAGCTGATATGAAATGGCAAAATTGTTTCAATATAGCGGGTTTTGAGTTTTTAATTAAAATTTTTAAATGAAAAGAGTTGAAAGGTTTTTGATTAACAGTTTCGAAGGATGGGATGATTAATTAGTCGTTTCTCATTTATTAGGCGGTGGTGCTGCCACCACTGGCGAAATGGCCGTATGAAAGCGGATTTACTTTTACGACATGGTTTAGATTGGATCCCATCAACTCGGTTAACATCGAACGAGAAAAGCCGTATCTGTATTGGTAAGTTCACAATAACCTCAATCACATAGAAAAATTCTTATCCGAAAAATATTGAGCCAATCCGAAGCAAAAAATAAATTCCTGTCTGAATCAATCCTAGTCAATTCGAAGTCATATAGAAGATTTTTATTCAAATCAATCTGATTTAATTCGATGTCAAATAAAAAACATCCCTATCCGAATCAAAATAATCTAATCCGAAATTAAATTCTTGCATTGAAACTTTCCCTGTAGAAGATTATCAATTATTCTCCATTATTATCTATTATTTGATCTTGCAATAATATTTAAACTTATTTTCAGTTTTAAAACTAGTAAAGGCGTTGGGTACTCCGCTCATTTTGTAGGAAACTGTCTTGTACTTACATCTATGAAAATGAAGGGCAAGGGACTGCAACATTGCGTCAAATACGAATTTCAACCACGGAAGGTAAGTTTCTTATTTAAAAGAGTCTGAAAAATTAAAATAAGTATGCGGAACTAGGTTGAATTTAGATCTCGAATTAGCATTTTAAGTTCCGCATCTTCTCGGGAAAAAGGAATTCTATTTTCGCTCTTTACTCGATGAAAAATTGAAATATCCTTATAAAGTTAACTTTTAATCCCTGTATAACTTTTGAGACTATAAAGAAGACAAGAGAGAACATTGTTCATTTTTCAACAAAAATTGATTGAATTTTTAACGAAAAAGCAAACTTTCAACTGTTAATTTTTCAAAAAAAAGAAAGTGAATTTACAATGTAATATTTTTGTTTTTCAATTTCGAAAAAAATAGATTGTCTAGTAAATATTTCAATTTTCAATGAAAAAAGATGAATTTTGAAGCAATAATGTAAATTCAAATGTATTCAAACGAAATAGTCTATTAAACAAAAAATAAATTTTGATCAAAATACTACTGGCATATTGAAAAAACTGGAATAGCTTTTGCAACGAAATATTTTAGTTTTCAGCGAAAAAGAATGAATTATGAACTAGATATTGAAATTTTCATTGAAAATACATACATTTTCAACTAAAAATACTACAAAAACGAGAAGGACTGTGAAGCCTGAAATCTTCCAAAAAAATTTGAAATTATAAATATTTAATTGTGAATTATTTTCTCATTTTAGTGGTACATGATTGCTGTGGTGTATATATACAACAGATGGACAAAGAGCGAAATCAAGTGTTTAGTTAATGGTCAACTAGCTTCTAGTACAGAAATGACGTGGTTCGTCTCAACAAACGACGTAAGTGTTTTTTTTTTTTTTAAACTCTAGATGTTAAATGTTTAATAAGTCCGAGTCTAAATCCTGTTTTCAAATCACACAGCCTTTCGACAAATGTTACATCGGTGCAACACCAGAATTGGATGAGGAACGTGTTTTCTGTGGCCAGATGAGTGCAATTTACTGCTTCAGTGAAGCACTAACCACGCATCAAATATGTGCAATGCACAGGCTAGGACCTGGATATAAGGTTCGAAATTTCTACTATAAAGTGCATCAAATCATAATTTATAACTCACATAACTGCAGTTCATTTTTGCTGATATAAGTTTGTTTTCTGCAATAAATAAACGGGTTGTTTAGGATTTAGATTTGAGTAGACAACCTGTTTAATAGATATAGACTTAAAAATTTTTGAACTTAAAGAAAAGGTACTTATAATACTGTTTTTTTGGTCCTAAATATTTAAAATAAAGAAATTGTTAAAAAAAAAAACTTTTTTGGGAGATATAGATATTAAGGTAGGGCTTGGATAACTAAATTTTTCATATTTTTTAAATTTCGATACAGAGTCAGTTCCGGTTTGACAACGAATGCTACTTGAACCTGCCTGACAATCACAAAAGGGTGAGTCAAGAGCTGGAGCTCTCGAGCATGAAGGACCAATGTATGCGGCCTGTAAGCATTTTGATTTCGTTTCCTTTTTGGTTTTATCGCATTACTTGCACTCTTAATCAGTCTGTTTATGCTCTCATGTCCAAGGTAACAACCAGGTTGTTACAACCTAAGTGAAGCCGAAGTCTTCGTCATTTTGTAAAATATCATGTAGGATACATGTTTTAAATGTTTTTCATTTAATGTAAATCTACAATTATTTACTCTATATGTATCACTTCTTATATTAATTTTTTCTCACATAGAAAGGAAGAGATCTTTAAAAATCGAATCTTTAATGTAAATTAATGAAAATTTACTTTTTTTAAAAATTATTATTCCCTAGGACCAAGAATTTTGTCATCAGTCATTTATTGAAGAACATTATCATCAAGATCAGTCATTTATTAATTTGTAATGTTCATGCAGAATTACTCCACATTTCACTGTTACACTATTTATTCACTATTAGACTTGTAGCAATTTTGTAGCATGTGTTATTTATTGTGTTTCGTGCTTATAAAGTAGCTTTATGTATTTTTTCATAAACTTTAGACTGAAAAATTTGCAGTCGATTCTATTTAAAAATATTCGTTTTTATTATTAAAGGCATAAGTTATTTACCACAAGAGCAAAAGTTTTGCCAATTTTATGTAAATTTGGTGTAACTAAATTTGCTCTTATGGTGATTACTATATGATTTTAAACGGAAATAGAAATTTATCTCTTAATCTATTTTAAGTAGTTCTAGTTGGTGTTATGCATTTTTTCAGTTTCTAAAATGTAGCTCTTTTGTAATATTAATATTTCGGGCTTCACGGTTTTGTACCTATTCTCCTGTTTTTAAACTTTTTTTTTTCCTATTTTCAAGAAAACCCTTTTTAACCATTTTTCGCTTTTCACTTAAATGCGGACCGAGTAAAAAATCTCAACTATTTTATTGAAGATTCATTTTTTTTCTTTTTTTGCTGAAAATGTAAATATTTAGTTCAAAACCTAATTTTATCATTCCTTTTTTTTTTGTTCAAAATTCGTCTTTGGTCGTTGATAATTTAAAAAAATCGTTTCAAATTAAAATTAATAAAGCACCTAACTAATTTTATTCAAAAGGGTTTATTCCCCTATGTTCGTTAAAAATTTCCCCTGTTTTAAGAATATTTTCTACTGTTAAGCCTGATATTATACTTCATGTTTCAAAATGCATTTTCATTTAGATTTTTTTTCCTAATAGTCATATTTGTCTTGCGATAGTAGAATGTAATTTTAGTAGACAGTAGAAAATCAAGAAAGCAGAAAATTTTCTCAGAAGACAATAACTTTTCCTTCTGTATAGGTACTTTATGATGGAAAGCTGTCCAATGCAATTGTGTTCATGTATAATCCAGTAGCAACGGATTCCCAACTATGTCTACAGAGTGCACCAAAGGGAAACGTTTCTTACTTTGTACATACGCCACATGCCCTGATGCTCCAGGTACTGAATTATTCTACTTTATTCTTTTATTTCATTCCTTTTTCTAGAAATGAGAAACCACCTGGATGGAAATATACACTAAAGGAAAAATGCCAGAAGTTAATTCGCAATAAATTTTTATCATATCTGTGGATTTGAAATTTTTTTTTAACTGGAGTTCCCAAAACCATTTTATTTTAAGCATATACTAGCAGAAATTTATTCGATGTTGCTCGGTATTTTACGATATTTCAAGTATCTTTAAGGACTTGCAAAGAATTTCTTAGAGATTTTAAGTGATTTTATGGAATTTCAAGATACATTAAGAAATTTCATTCAATTTTCTGGTTGAGGAAATTGAATTTTAAGACGAGAACTGGGACCCAACACCCTTAAAACTTCCTATATTGCTTTACAGTAGTTCTTAACAATTTTATAATTATATAAATAATAATTCGCACTTCCATTTCGTTACAGGACGTCAAAGCTGTTATCACGCATTCTATACACAGTACGCTGAATTCAATTGGAGGGATCCAAGTGCTCTTTCCCTTATTTTCACAATTGGACATGCCTTACGATTGCGTATCTCCGAACGATATTCAAAGAGATCCTGCCTTGTGGTGAGTTATTCTTAATTTTAGATTTTATATATGGAAGGCTTCACACTCTTTCCCCTACTCCCCGCAGATTTTCCAGTTTTTATAAGAATTCCTCATTTTTCCCTGTCTTCAAGACTATTTTCCTTATTCACCTTTTTTCTTCTTTTTTATATTAAAAATTATTTTTTTTCAGTTCCAAATTATTGGGGTTTATTTGCGATATGATGGAGAGTTCGCAAACCGTCCAGCAACAAATGGTACTAAACAGAGGATTTGCAGTAATCAGTTACATGCTTCAAAGAGCGAGCAGGGAACACCTGACGATAGAAGTTCTCACTTCGTTCTTGGAGTTAACGAAACACCTCGTTACGTGCCTCAGTGCCAATAGCGATTTGTTGCTGAAGCAGGTAAATAATAGTCACAAAATGTTTTTTTTTAATTGGCCCGAAAAAAACGATAATATTCAATATTCGTCCAAAAATATATCAAAAAATTTTGTCGACAAATTTTAAACATAAATTTTGTTTAAAAATTTGAAAATTATTTAAGAATTTGAAATTAATTTTTAATCAATATTATTTATTTAAGAAATAATAAATTATTTCTATTAATTCATCTGTTGTCTAGAAAGTTTTTAAAGAACTTTATCTAGATATTCTAAACAAAAAGTGCAAACCTTGTCCACATATTTTGAAGAGAAATTTTTAAGAAAAGTAAGGAGAAATTAACAAATATTTTAAAGTGAAAATATATCATTTCTTTACTTTTAGCTCTGGACTTGAATATTTGTATATTTTTGTCTATCCCTTTTTTACGTTTCGATAAGCCTTCTTTTAATCCTTTGCACAATCAAAGTATTTAATTTTTTGCATTTTCATTTATATGTCTACACAATGTGGCAAATTATTATATATTACACACTTTTATAAATATTTTTAAGTTCCCTAATCATTGGACTGCATGAATCTACCGACTTTTGAAGCTTCCTCAATGTTCGTGGCAATTCTTATTTTTCTACTTATGTCTTGTGCTTGTCTTGCGAGAAAAATGTAACTTAAAATTTTTTTAAACATTCAAATAACACTGCAATGAACAGCAATCTGTGGATATCACCTTCAATCTCTTGTAAAAAATCCAAAATCTTTTTTTGCATCCAATTCTCTTTATATATTTTCTTGAAATATATCTATATTTCTGTTTCTTTTCTTGTACATACCTTAAATTGCATTTTGCATCAACGCATGCCAAAAGGTTTTAAGTAAGTACAATTCGAAATTAGAAAACTACTTCAGGATGTCTACTCACTCGGAAAAATCTGGAAAATTAGGAGTTAAAATATTTAAGTATTTACTTAAATTAAAGAAAACTATATTCTTTTAAAAGTTTAATTATTTGCTTCTTCAGAAGTCCTTTGCGAATTATTAATTATTATTATATTATAATATTGAATTATTATTTGCAATTTTTTGTGTGTATTTACACCATTTTTTTCACATCTGGATTAGAAAAATGTTTAAAATGAGAAAAATCTCGAGGTACCTGGAAAAAACCTGACATTATCATGGAATTGTTTTTCAAGGATTTGATTAGACACGCTGTACTATGTATAATCAAATTATAATTAGCACAGTTAAATTCTCTCTTTTCAATTTAAAATTCTACTTTTTTAGAGAAATTATTTTTAAAATTTTGTATATCTAGAAATTTTTATATCTGTAGTAATTTTGTATTTTTTCCATTTGCTCGATTTAATTGGAACAATTGAAAATGTGGTTGCTGGTTGTCTCTCGGTAATTAAATATATAGAATATAGAGTAAGCTCGTATAGAGAAGTCGGGTAGATTGGTGTGTCCGAAGAACAGGCAGACCCATGGTGATGCAGATGGTTTATTTTTCATTCCTGACATGGCAGCTACTGGACCACGTCCTCTTTAATCCAGCTTTGTGGATATACACCCCAGCACCAGTGCAAATTCGACTCTACTCTTACCTAGCAACGGAATTCCTCAGTGACACCCAAATTTACTCCAATGTGAGGCGAGTGTCCACGGTTATGCAGACTGTTCACTCTCTCAAGTACTACTATTGGGTTGTTAATCCCCGAGCGAAGAGTGGAATTACGCCAAAGGGACTCGGTAAGTCGATGTTCATAGTAAATGTTCTAATCTAAGTAAATCTTCTAAACTAAGCCCCTTTGATTCTATTTCACGAGGGGCACTAATCTACGTAGATGATAATTTGGATTTCAGAGCTTCCAACTGTGGTCGTATTTCAATTTCAAATTTATTTAGATTTTACTGCACATCGTAACTAAACGGTAGCATTTCCTCCCTTCCACTTGGCTTCTGATTCGCTACAAAGCCACTGGAAGGGGAAGAAGCGCACCCGATTGGCTACGAAGTGTAGGAAAGTCTACAGTGTAGCTAAACTTAATGCAGTAATCAATTGAGAGCGGTTCTTCTCCTCCACTTCCCCTCTTCCATTGGCTTCGTAGCTAATCAAAATTTTAAGAAAAAGGGAACAATTTTAAGACATAAAAGAAAGTAATTTTTGAGAAAGAATGTTTACGATATCTAGGAGTTCAACTAGCGATTTTTACATTCATTTGAATTCAAGAATTTTGAAAATTCAAGGTGGATTGAAAAGAATTTAAAGTAATTCATAAGAATTAAAAAGAATTCAGGAAGAATGTAGGTAACTACCAAACTTTTGAAATTATTTTTAAAAATTAAAAAATTTATAAATTCTATTGTATTCTATTGTAATTTCTTGAAAGCAATTTTTTAAATTCTTTTTAAATTCCTTGACATCGTTTGGATTTCTTTTCAAATGAAAGATGAAGTGAATGATAATAGTTAAAATAAAAAGTTAGGAAAAAGATAGTTAGATAACAGAAAGATTTTCTGGTAGTAGATGAGAGAAGAAATAAAATGAAAAACAAAAGTTTTGATGATAGATAAGAGAACATATAAATACTTTGCAATAGAAATAAAATAAAAGATACAATTTAAGATAAAAAATAAAATTAGATTTTTAACTGATTAATTTTTAATTAATTTTTCAAAATTGTTTTTCAGATGGAACGCGACCTCCTCAAAAGGACATTTTGACAATACGTTCGTACATCCTTTTGTTCTTGAAGCAGCTGATTATGATAGGACATGGTGTGAAGGAAGACGAGATCCAAACCATACTTAATTATCTGACGACGATGCACGAGGTAAGAAATGTGTGTTTCTTCGATTATTGTTAGCCCCAAAATTAGGGGGCGCATCTTAAATTTTCCCGAATGTAAAACTGTTTCGAATCATCCGAGTTCTCATCCAAATCAATTCAAGTCAATCTGAAGGTCAAACAAAAATTACTATCCGAATCAATCCGATCTAATTCAAAATCAATATCAAAATTCGAATCAATCCGAGGTCGGATTGAAAGATGGCTTGCAAGTTCGAATTGCTTTGGATGGAAAAATTAGGATGGATTAGCTTCAGTTTCATTGGAATTTAAAATTCGGATTGAATCGGATTAAAAATTTTTTTAGTCTCGGATTAATTCCTATTGATTCCGACTGGAAAGCTTGTTCGGGGTAGCCTCAGATTTATTGGGATTGATTCTGATTAAAATTTGGATTGGATTGGCCTCGGATTCATTCAAATTAAAAGTTCAGACTAATTTGGCCCCTTCCATACAAGATTTGCGTCCCTTAATACAAATTTAAACTTGTATTGGACTGTATGGCTCAATTCGATAATTTTTCAGGATGAGAATCTGCATGACGTTCTGCAAATGCTCATCACCATGGTCTCTGAATATCCATCGTCACTGGTACCAGCTTTTGATTCCAAGCACGGCGTGAGAACAGTCTTCAAACTTTTGGCAGCAGAAAGTCAATTGATCCGACTTCAATCCTTGAAACTACTAGGTTTCTTCCTCAGTCGCAGCACACACAAGTGAGTTTTTAAAATTTAATTATCATATCGTAATAATAACAACTGTAATTCCAAAAATACTAATTGTTGTAGGAGGAAATATGATGTTATGATCCCTTATAATTTGCACTCCCTGCTCGCTGAGCGATTGATGTTGAACGAAGAGACGCTTTCCTTACCCACCTACAATGTTTTATACGAGGTAATATTTATATTCTTTTTCACATTACTAATTGCAGACAGTAATTGATTGGCCACATGTCAAGTTATTTTTATCCTATTACATATTATAGCTATTATAGTTTCTTTAACAGATTTTAGAAACTATCCAAGAATCTATCCAAGAAACTATCCAAGATTTAAAGTGATATACTAAATTTTGGAAAAATTTCAATATATTTATTATTCTGTCAGAGAAGTTTGTCTAAAAATCAGGTAAAAGTCAGGGAAAATGAAAAATTGAATCTTGTGGCCATCCTGGGTTTCTACTCACTTAAAAACAAAAATATTATTCAAGTTTTATATGTAAAATTTATATTTTCTTTTACTAAAAAAAATGTATTATTTTTTTAGTGAGTTCGAGAACAAAAAAAAAGTATTTACTTTTGTAGTTCAATCATTAGTCAATGTTATTTGTAGTTTTATTTTCATATTTATAACATTTTTTTTTGATATCTTGATTAGAAATATTAAGAAAAATCATAATTGAAAAAATCTCGAGGTACTTGAAGAAAATTTTAAATTATCGTAGAATTTTTTTTTCAATTATTTTAAGGATTTTTCATTAGACACTTTGGTTAAAGAACATATTTAGAAAATATGTATCTGCTATAATTGTGAGTTATTACTGTAATGTATGTATGAGATGGTATGAGACTTCTCATTAGATCACCGAAGTTAAACAGCAGTTGACTCGGCTATACTCGGATGGGTGGTGCCCTCATACCTCTGATGTATTTACTAAAATTTACTGAACAGTACATTGAGATAATTGAATGCCGAAAGTACTCGTACATTATTTAGTTTGGAATCGTCGCAAAAAAGACTTTTTAAATAATTTTTTAATTTCAATTTTTAAACGAAGTCGTCCAAATTTTGGAAACTTTGGAAATATACTTTGATAAAGTACTTGATAAAGATATTTTTACAAAAAGTCTATTGAGTAAACGAAATGTGGAAAATAACTGTCTCAAAATGTTCAATTTATTGGCAATCACCAAATATATCTTTTTCTAGTGTTTGTAATTACGATTTCTAAATACGAATATTTGAATCCTAGATCTTGACAGACAATATCAGTCAACAAATTCTATACACGAGGCATCCGGAACCAGAATCGCATCATCGAATAGAAAGTGCTAGTAAGTTTGAACAAATTGCAAATACATTCCAATAAATTCCAAAAAGAAAAATTCCAACTTTTGAATTTTGCCTTTACTTTAAATATAATCCAACAATTTCTCGATATTCCAGATATTCTTAAAGTGGTGGCAACATTAATTCGACAATCAAAAAGAACTGAGCAATTGTTTGAAGTGAAGAAGCTCTTTCTCTCAGACATGACTTTACTTTGTAACAACAATCGCGAAAATCGACGTACAGTTTTGCAGATGTCAGTCTGGCAGGAGTGGTTGATAGCAATGGCTTATATTCATCCTAAGAACGCAGAAGAGCAAAAAATATCCGACATGGTTTACTCCTTGTTTCGAATGCTGCTTCATCATGCTATCAAATACGAATACGGCGGATGGCGTGTTTGGGTCGATACTTTGGCAATTGTTCACTCTAAAGTAAGAGAACATTGAAAAACAATTTTTTAATTCCTATCGATTCTTTGTGAGACTATTTATATTATTATTGCTTTGTATGTCTAATCTTTGGTCAATTCCAAAAATCTAAATTCTTAATTTGTACAATTCTGTAGGTTTCTTATGAAGAGTTCAAACTTCAATTTGCTCAAATGTACGAGCATTACGAAAGGCAGAGGTCTGATAATATAACTGACCCAGAATTAAGACAGCAGAGGCCAATCAGCACGATTTCGGGATGGGATCAGCACCATCCAGTCACTAATGGATACACGAAGCCGACACCTTGGGTCAATAAACAACAGGCGGAAATTCAAAATGTAAGCTGAAAAAAAATTTTTATATTCTCAACAAAATTGTGATTTCAAGGGATTTGGAAAGCGATTTCAAAAAAATTGTTTCTATTTTTAAATTACTTGAACAACTTTAAACTCTCTGAATTATTTTTAAAAATCAAATAACTTGACATCTCTTAATCTTGAAATCTTTTGAAGTCCTTTGAAAACAAAAACCCCTTCAAATTTCTAAAAATCACTTGAAATCTTTTTAAATCATATAAATATCACGAAACCTCTTTAAAGTGCGATTTAAATTCTTTTTTTAATTTGAGAGCCTAATGAAAGTCTTTGAAAGTAAAATTTTTTTTAAATCTTTGAATCCCTTTGAAACTATTTAAAACTGGTTAAAATCTCTTGAAATGCCACTGAAGTCTTTTAAAGGATTTTAAATTCCTAGAACTCATTGAGATTTTTAAAAAACCGCTTCAATTTTACAGGAGTTTGAAGCACCCGAGACCAACGATCGGTTGGAGGAATCCTGCAGCTGTGACTTGAATTCGATAGACAATACCGAGAGCGACGGAAGTCCCGCAATTGTTAAATCCCATAGTGAAACCGTTGACACCCAACAGTCCAGCGAAGTTGTCTCTTTGGATTCGAGATTAAGCGACAAGCCCGAAACTCCAACAACGGCTCGGGAAAATCGTCTGGAAACTCCGACAATCTTAGAGAACCGAAGCGAAGTCGTTTCCCCAGTAACAACACAGGAGGCGAGTGAAAACTTTCTCACCGAAAGTTCGAATGAATTCTTCAGCGAAGGGCATAAAGTTGGAAGTTCAACTCCGGATTCGATGGCTCATGACACGTCGACAAAGGAAGACGAAGTGTTCAGTCAAGCACAGGAAACCGATGCTTCCTCGACCACGAAAGAGAGTGAAGTGACTACATCCGTTTCGCCCTTCGAAGATGCTGAGGATGTTGAAGAGAAAAAGGAAGAAGAAGAGAAAGAGAAAGAGGAAGAGAAAGAGGAAGTGAAAGAAGAGATCAAAGTTGAAGTGGAAGCTAAAGAGAAAGACGAGCTGGTAGAAGACGAGAAGAGTATCGATACTGAAGTGGAAGATGAAAAAAAGGAAGAAAAGGATGAAATCGTAAAACAAGTGGAAGTTGGAAAGACTGATGAAGAGGAAAAGGAGGAAAATGAGAAGGAAATAGTAGGAGAAGTAGAAACTGAAGTGGCAGAGGTGCAAGTGGAGGAATCAAACAAGGAGTTGGAAACAATGAAAGAAGAAAGTGAGGTCAAGTCAACGACAGAGTCCCAGGAAGTAAAAGTAGAAGTAGAAGTAGAACCTAACACCGAGAAAATACCAACACTCGAGAAAGAAAGCTCTGAGAAGGAAGTTGAAGGTGAAGTCGAAGAGGTGAGAGAAGAGAATAAAGAAGGCAAGGAGAACGACGAGTGTTTGAAAAAAAGTCTTAATTGCTCAACTAGCTTAGTAGAGAGCGCCGAAACCTCTGAAGTAGAGATTCTAAAATCGGAAACATTAGAGAATAGTGTGTTAATTAAGGAAGAGGTAGTCGAGGGTGAAAGTGCTGTTATTAATGGTAGCAAGATGGAGTCCGAAGGGGAGGTGAATGCTGAATCAACCGAGCCGTCCAATATTTCTACTAGCTTAAGTGATAAAACGGAACTTTCGGTGAGGACTAACGCCGAGGAAGTAACGGATAGTGTTTGTAATAATAGCGATGTTCAAAGTTCTGTAGATAATGTGACGCAAGTGCCAAATTCAATGCAGCAAATTCCAACAATAACTACGGTCTGTGATGATACTAAAAGTTTACAAGACGGTGTGCCTCAAAAGACGGTGTGCTCTAATGTGGTTGCAAAGGACAATCCGTTACCAAATGGCTCAAGTTCACCGGAACACGGGGACGTGAGAAAAAGAACGAGTTTGCCGAATGCACACGTTCCTGAAGAAAACGTTGCTGAAACTGGTAGTGGTGAACTTCCCTCTCTGTCTGCGCCCCTCAGACAAAACTCCTCGCCCCAAAAACGACCAAGGAGTGCCTCGACTTCCACGCAAGTCGACCCGAATCACTTTGGTTAGTATATTAGTTAGGTACTCTCGAAAATAATTGTTCCATTTGAAGAAAAGATGATGTACAAATTATTAAAAGGATTATTGTATCTTGCAGAAAATTTTTCTTTTAGTTGATCATTTTCTTTTCTCCACAGACTCGAATAGAGCCAGACAAACATCAAATCCTTCCACGAGGCCTATGTTCAGTCCAGGACCAACAAGGCCACCTTTCAGGATACCAGAATTCAAATGGTCTTACATTCACCAAAGACTACTCTCAGACGTCCTTTTCTCACTCGAAACCGATATCCAGGTTTGGAGAAGGTGTGTATCTCAAATTGAATTTAATTGAATTTTATTTTCTTCAAGCAAGTAAAAATAAGTAAAATAAATTTGTCTTTCAACTGAAATCCTATATTGAATTATATTTTTCAGTCATACCACCAAGTCGGTCCTCGACTTTGTCAATAGCAGCGAAAACGCGATTTTCGTTGTGAATACAGTGCACCTCATATCTCAACTCTCTGACAATCTGATCATGGCTTGCGGTGGATTGCTACCTCTTTTAGCTTCAGCAACTTCACCAAACGTAAGATTATTTATTGAAATTATTTTTTTATTTTAAGGGCGTTGAAACCATGTTCTAAAACCTTTTTGAATTCTTCGTTTTGTGAAAAAAGCTCTGTAGACAAAATTTTATTTCGAAAAAGACAAGCGTTATAGAGCGAAAATATATCTAGTTATAATATTTGTTGAATAAAATGAGGAAATCAAATTTTGACGTTAGAACTTGGTTTCACAGCCCTTAATCTGAATTATCTGGACGCTGGTGTCAATATAGTAATTGAAAATCAAAATTTTAGAGCGAGCTAGACGTGATCGAGCCAACGCAGGGTATGCCAATCGAAGTGGCAGTATCATTTCTTCAGAGGCTAGTCAACATGGCCGACGTACTTATTTTCGCGAGCTCACTGAATTTCGCGGATCTCGAAGCCGATAAGAATATGTCCAGCGGTGGAATTTTGAGACAGTGTCTTCGACTGGTTTGTATTATTCATAATTGAACAATTAGTTTTTACTCTTTTACCATAATATATAATAGCAATAACAATAGCTATATGAGGATTATTCACAAAATACGTAAGAAATTTATAAATGAAGTAGAGGTAGAGTATTTTGTGACTGAACCCTTAATTTTATTTTTATGAATCTCGTATACAAAGTTTGCTTCTTTCAGTCGCTAAATGCAATAGATAAAATACTTCTTGGAAAACGAAGTCCACTTTTTAATACCTTTCACAGACGCACAAATAATTTCAGACTCCAATCTTACGACAAAGTATACACAAGAATAGTTTAAGAGACATAAAATTGAGCACAACCTGATATTTGTTGCTTTCAGTTGTAGCACAAATAATTTAATTTATAATCTCAAAATTCAATCTTTTCGTATTACAAAAGACATATCGTTTGAATATAAAAGTAATCAGAAGGAAAAGTTTCAATTTAGAAAAAAAAACAACTGAAAGCATTAAATGTGGCAATTATCATAAGAAAATAATTTCTTGAACAAACGCTATATTGCACTATATTAGAAAAATACACGCGTAATTCCGGTAGTCTAGATTAAGAATAGTATCGATATCGTTGCAACTGTGTAAAAATTCAAGTAAATCAGTTAATTATTATAATTATGCTAATTTTGTAAGTTCTATTCCGTAGATTATTTAAGGGCGCTGGGCAAATATACAAAATAAAAAAAAATGATTAAACCTGTAGAATGACTCAAATCTTCGTCCCATTTCTGAAACATGGTAAAATCGCAAAAATGTATCGTTTAACGGGTCCCTTAATCAAGACCGGCTTCTCTATGACAGGACTTGGGTTTATTATCACTTCTCAGGAAAAAGAAATATTTTTGTTAAAAAATGAATTTGATAAAGGTTGAGAATAGAGATTGAATTTAGAGATCTTTAACTTTACCTTTTAATAAAAATACTTTCTTTTTCCCAAAAAGCAATATTAAATCCAAATCCTGCCATCCAGAAACCGATCTCAATTAAAGGACCCGCCAAACAATATATTTTTTTGATTTTACCATGAAATTTAAAAAATGAGGTGGAGATTTGAGTCATTCTACTGTAATATTTTTTTAAAAAACGCTCCAACGCCCTTAATTGTAATTTTCGTCCCTGGTTGCAACGACCTGGTGAACAGTAAAACCTTTGTTTTCTTTAATCGTCGATTAAACTGCTTGTTTAGGTCTGTACATGTGCCGTTAGAAACTGCTTAGAGTGTAAAGAACGTGGCAGAACATACAGCATGTTAGGTCGACAGATTGGTTCTAGTAATAAATCACAGCACATACAATCACTTATACGAGGAATCCAAATGTCGCCTAAGGTGTGTATTTCACTCAGAATTAGCTATGAAGAAATTTTGGATTCTCAATTTCAGGCTTTGCTGTCTACCCTTTTTTCCTGGCTTTATTTCGATTTTTATTTAAATGCACACTGAATCAATATAAAATTCAAATAAAAATAACAAATAAATATAACTATTTTTGATTTAAAAATAATTTTCTTTTGAAAATTGGAGAATTTCATTTTTTGTTGTAAATTTATCTTCTTGGTTGAAAATTAAACAATTATTTCCCCTATTTTCATGAAAGAAATCACGTCTGAAATTCAGATTCAAATAGTCTTCCAGTAATTTAAAAAATCTATCATCCCCTGAATAATGAGAAATTTGTACAACTTTTAGAACATCGTGGATAATTTAGCGAGTCAGTTGAGTCCTGTCAAGGATCCAGAGAAACTTCTTCAGGATATGGACGTGAACAGATTGAGGGCTGTTGTTTACAGAGATGTTGTGAGTATTTGATGAGATCCTATCCAGTACTATTTTAATACTATTTCTTTCCAGAATTTAAACTGAGATAATTTTTTTTTAATTTCCAGGAAGAAACCAAGCAGGCTCAGTTTCTGTCCCTGTCTATAGTTTACTTCATCTCTGTATTGATGGTTTCAAAATATCGAGATATTTTGGAACCCCCAGTGACTCCTCGACCGCCGAGTCCTGTAAAAATGATACAAACAAATGGAACGGGTCTTAGATCTGGTAGTCCGGCAGGTAAGACTACATTTTTTATTAGTTATTTTATATTTTTACAATCCTTTATTTAGCGATGATATGCGATAATATTCGATAATATACGTTTCGTGAAACGAATAGTTTAATTATTTTCTTTATAGGTAAAAGAGAATTATTTTCTTTATAAATAAAAGGGGTTTTTCAGTAAATCGATAGTTTCCAGGCGATTAATAGAAACAATCGATTCCTCAAAACTTTTGAAATCGACTTTTATCCAATGAGAAACGTCTATTCTTTTTTTTCTCAACAACTGGCATACCCTGTTCATTAATTCGTTTTCTAGTAAATTTGCTGTTTCGAAGATTTTGTTTCGCTAAGTATAACTTGATCCTTTTGAATTTTCAAAACTCTTACGTGTCAGATAGCGCAATTGTTTCTAAAGTGTCTCAGTTGATCTTGCTCGTTGGAACTTTTACAGAAAAAAAACGATTAAAGCATGATAGAGGATATTTTGAAAGCATGTCTTGCGGTGCTGATGGATGCAAACTTTTTAAGAAGGAGAATAGTTGGGTAGATCAAAAAACAAAGAATTTTGAAAATTATAAATCACTGTGACAAAAAAAGCTTGAGTCTTCAATAGGATTAATTTTCTTTTTCATTGAGAAATTTTAGGTTTGCCATACTGATCTTGGAGTTAAAATAAAATCTTTTTTTCCCTGTTGATCGGATTGAATTTTTTATAAACCTTATAGAAATTGTTAAAACTTATATTTCAACTTCAAGATCATTGTGGAAAACCTAAAAATTTAAGGGTTTCCTGTTGAAGGGGAATAACAACTTTTTTTTCACTAGCAGTCTGATTTAAAAAAAATGTTTGTTTTTTGATGCACACTAGGGAATAAATAATAAGATTAGAAATGTTACTAATATTGAAAACTTTTAGCGTTATTAGATTATTATATTTATAATAGAAGTAGAGGTAAACGCCCGGTCATGTTTATTTATTTTTCTTCTAACTTATTTGAACGAAAACTGAATGAAAAAAAAAACTTTTTACTGATTGTAAATTCTGAACGAAAAAAGATTCAAAAGAATAAAATGGAATTGAAATCTTGACCTGTTAAATCCAATTTTAAAAAATTTCAGTACATATATGTAATATGTAACTGAATTAATTATCTATCTTTGTTTCAAATCAAAAATTTCTACTTGAATAAATCCGAATTGATTTGTTGAAAATTTGATTCGGGTTAGGATTAATTTGAATTAAAAAGTTTTTTTTGGATTTGTTTCGGTTTTATTTGGAATGAAAATTCGGTTTCATTCGGATTGAAAAGATGGTTCGAATTAACTTCGGATTCATTTGGATCGAAAGTTCAAATAGATTCGGATTTAAAAGTTTGTTCAAATTAACTCGGATATTTTCTATAGCTCATCAATTACTTCTGAATCTTTCCGAATCTTTTTCCGCATACCTTACTGAAAATCAAGGACAGAAAATGAGAGTGTCCTCATGAAAGGGGCGTTAACTAATGATAATAATGAGCGTAGAATAATTAATTACATGGACGTGGTTTAAATAGAGTCGTAGCTGCTTCTAAATAATTCTTGAAACAGCAGCGACGAAATATTTTTATAATAATTAATATAGAGTTACAGATACGTTCTTTGTATAGTTTTTAATAGGGTACTCTAATTATTGTTCTGATTATGCAAATCCTGTTGCACTAAAAATTATTCAACCACCAATAAGAAGACAGCACATTGATTTACCACCCTATAGCAAGCATGTGTGGTTGCACTGGTAAATAATAGATAATTTGACATCTCTTTGTATCTGACAGTGAGAGTTTTGATGTTAGCCGAATGTTTTTGCACTTTTTCTCCAGGAACCAGATACATTCATTCTTGATGTCATCTCGTTTAGAGTCGACTTTATTATTTTCTTCGAAATTAGTTAAATTTTTGGAATCACATCTTTTGCCCGAAATCCATTAACTCCAGAATATGAAAAAATACCTAAAAAATATTTACCGCATTTTTTTGGTATTTTTCCATATTCAAAGTTTTACGTTTTTGGGATAAAGATGTCTACCCGTTTTTATGGCATTTTCATTGCAAACTATCTAACATTTACATATTTCATCTTCATTATCTTTTCGTTTCTGTTCTTCTCAATCCCAAGACTTTATTTTAATATTCTCCTTTCTTAACAATTTTAATTAAAGCTGTTGAGTTAAAATTCTAACATAAATACTTATTGCGGATTTTTCTAATTGTAATATCGTAGGACCAATGATTTAACGAATATATAGACTTGTTAAAAAAAATATCAAAAGTTTGAGTCCTTGTATACATGGTCTTAATCCTTTAAATGCTAAAGTAGATTCATTGGTGCTTCCAATCGATTTTTTTCTGGGTAGTGATGGGCTTTTTGATTTTTGAAGAAAGGTACAATAATAAGGAAAGATAAAAAATAGAGAAAGGTACAAAATAGAGAAAGATAGGGTGAAAGCATGGTTACATGGTAAATGTGGTTCCACAGCGGATGGGAATGGTGGTGAAGGGCGGCCTCTGTTTCCACAGTGGTCTCACCATGTGCACCCTCAGTTCCTTCCGGGGTCACACCCCAACGCCAATGCCAACCACCACATCAGCCAGCACCACCACCAGCACCCGCTACCGGCTGCCAGGCACCCCAATAACCGCCAACCTTCCAACTATTGTCTCTCGAATCACCATAACAATCATCACAATCACTATCCGAATAATTATAACTATCATCGTCATCACTATCATCATCATAATAACAACAACCATCACCACGCGCTTCAAAATCATATCGATCAACCCCGAAATCTCTATCATAATAACTCTGGTGTTGGTCTGCAAGGTAATTAATGGCTCGTTTTGTTTCTATCCACGAATGCCTTGATCTCAGAACCGTAATTGCTTTTTTAAAATTTAATTTAATTTAATTTAACTTTTCAATTAAAAACTATTTTAAAAATATTTTTTGACTACTTTTTCGAATTTGTTTTAGAAATTGAAAGAAAATCGAATCGTAGAGTCAAAAGATCCCACCGCTGCCACGAAGTTGGTTACAAACGAAAGTCAGAAACGAATTCAGGGGGTCCGGACCCCCTTCGAAGTATCAGACTCCCTAAAAAATATTTAACATCAATTGACTTGTATTGTAAATTTTACGTTCGGTCACCCCTCAATAATTTTTTCTAGATGAGAGTTATCAAGTTTTAGAAGAGGTTTCAACTAGTTTTTCTAATTGAAACTAGATGAACTCTCTTCTATAATTAAACTTTTGTATAATAGTTGACTCAAAAAATTTTAGAATTATTTTTTTTATATTAGACATAATTTTCCAAAAAAGAAAATAATTTATTATTATAACAATATACGCAATGAGTCAGAACTTTCCAAATTTCCAAGCACTCTTCTTAATTACGGTTCTGACTATGGCATTCGAGATACGTGCCTGTGCTTGTTTCTAATACCCAGTTTAACAACTTGAGTTTATTTTACACTTTGCACTCTGGTTTTGGTGGATTTCGTGGCACAGTTGTGTTTAAATAATTAAGCGGAGTGCACTGTGTTTATATAGTTTTCGCTTTGAATGTTAGACATTGAGGCAGTTTACACCGAAGTAGTAAACAATAGGAATTCTGTAACACTTACTGACTGTGCAGTTACGAACAGTTCATTATCATTTGCCGATAACATTACCCTCTGTTGGTAAAGTTACCCTATGTAGGTAATGCAGATTTCTATCAGGGCGGACGGCCGGTCGATATATTAGTGATCTTCTTCACTGGCCGAGCTTCCATACATTGTAGAAATATACATTACCGAATATACCCTCCATTACCGACGGAGGGTAATAAACCGTCGAATCTACCGTGTTGTAAAACCAAAGATCGGTAAAAATTCCTACGGTACAAACTGCCTCTTTGAATTTCGTCAGTTTGCTCTCGCATATCGTGCATGTTTATGTAAAATTGTAAATACAGTGAAAATATTCAGAAATATGGACAGTTTACGAAAATAGCTACTTTTCTATCGTAATTCCTAAAAATGTTAAAAAAATCTTGGGAACTCTTTTTAAATTCAACTTATCTAATTTCTTTAAATGCTTTAGAATTTCTTAAAATCCCACAAAACTTGGTGAAACTCTTTGAAATCCCTTCAAGTTCCCAAGAAAAAATTTAATTCATTGATGTCTCCCAGAAGTCCAAAATATCATTTGAAATCCCCTAAAAATCCTGAAAAATCCAGGAAATTAGTTGAAATCCATTGAAATCTACACAAGTTTCTAAAAATCTATTGAAATCCACTGAAATCCCTAAAAATTTTAGAAACTCTTTAGGTTTCACATAAAAGTACACAAATCCAAAAGTTTAATTATAACAATCAACTTCAGTATTTTTATTTTACTCTGTAAATTTTTCCGAAAGCACAAATGAACATTTTACGATTTTTAAAATGAAAATGAAAATTTCACTAGGAACTTTTCATGCTTTCATCTCTTAAGTTAAATCAACGCACTGGTGTATTTTTCTTTTAAAATTATTATTTTGCACGATTTCAGTTCACAACAACATTTAAGCTGGTCTGCTGCAGTCAGTGAAATTACTATTTTTGATAAATCTTTCTTTTTAAAATGTCTTTTATAAATGTATTTTATGTCGTACACAAATTTACCATCCTTCGCATGAATTTTGATGCTGAAGTCAACTCTATGGAATGACGGTGAATATCGAAAGTATCTTTAAATTTTGACTCTGAATTTCAGGAAGCGGTCGAGTTAGTCATTCTGGATCCCAAGATGATGGTGAATATGAAGTTATCGTCGTGGATGAAAATAACTCTTCTATTTTGGCGGATCACGACGTTCCTTCTTCTGGTCCTCCTTCGACAAAGGTAAAGACATTATTTATTATTTTGCACATTAGTATTGAAAGATTTTTGCATTTCATTTTAAAAAATAAAGTAGTTTTGGCTCAACTAAAAATGTTTAAATCCTTACATTTATATTTATCAAAGGACAGATCTCGAATAAATATTAGAGAGTGGTGCTTAAAATTAAAAGTTAATAGAAATTCACCTGAATTTTTTGAAACTTTTTGAATTTGTTGGAAATTAATTGTTAATATAAAATATAAAATTAAAAACATTTTCGAATTTCAAAAATTGTATCGCCTTCCGTGCACCACTACACCTTTTTCAAGAAATTAAAAAAATTTCAGTGAATTTTGATCACTAAGAGGTAAAAATTTGAAGGGTACAATCATGAAAAATTCAGTTTTCTATTTTTAAACGCCACCTAATAAATATTTGTTTCTCTGATACTGGCGAAGCTATTTAATGAAGAATATAGAGTAGATTGCATTTTTTTAATCGACGCTGCATGCATATTAAATAGATCTTTATTAAGCTATAAAATGTTGCTTAATAGTTTCATAACGCTTGAAAATTTATAACGAATTTCGGAATCATAAACAGACAGTTTTTCGAAGAAAATAATTTTTTATTGGAGGATCATCAAAATTCCTCGATTTACTCAACAAATATTATGAATAGATATTTTTTCACTGTATAGCGTTAGTTTCTTTTGAACTAGAAATTTACATACAAAGCAAAAAAATATTTAATTTTAAAAATCCTTCTGTAAAACGAGGAATTGAAAATTTGGTCCAATACCCTTACTATTGCAGAAAACTTTAATATCTGTTTATGACTCAATTGTCAATGGCTTAAAGCATTCTCGCTATAGATTTATGAAAAATAAGTTTAGTTTTCGTCAATTTTACCTAAAATACTTAGCTAAGTAAAATTGGTTATTATTTAAATTTAAAATAGACTGAAGGGTATTTGAAAATCCCAATAATTGTATTCTAATTCATTTATTGAAAACCCTCTCGTTGTCGTTTTCATAAAGAAAATGGTAGTCAGTTTGAATAACAAAATCGCATTTAAAATTTAAATAGACCTAAAGTAATTACATTATGTAATGCTCGTACCCTCGTAATTCGTAGTAAAAAGAGACGTGACTGGAAGAAGTGATTGAAATTGAATGTTCGTTTCTAGATTTTTCAAAGAGGCATTTCCTCTTATAAAGGCAGGATACGTTTTCAGCAATACGTGGTTTGCAAATTACATTCTAAGTTCATTTCCTCAAGACTTGGAGAGCTTCACTCCACAAGTTCATTGCTATTAAAATTATTGAGAATTTGCGAACTTTAAATTATATTAGCAAAGAAATATCGTTAGAAAGTTAAAGAAAAGATCAATATTTATTAAGAAGTACAGTTTTAAGTTCTTGAAAAATGAACGCTTAGCGTTTAAATCCAGGCAAATGCAAATTTTTTTTAGATTCAAAAAAACTATTATAACACTGATAGCGAAGAATAATGTTTATTAAAAAATAGCACTAAGATAAAAGTTTTATAACATATTTTGCGGGCTTTTCTAAATGTCTAAATTTTATTGCTCTCGAACTTCACAGCATGTAAATATTTGTTCTTTTAAACTTTCCATTTAATCTACTCTCTGCTTGCATTGCTATACGTACTAACTACTGGTTCTCAAGGCTGGTCCTAGGCCACGGAATATTCACGAGGAATACACCTCGACAGAACCTCCTCTTGGCTCTTCTTCAAGGCCCGAACTTCTACCCCAAAATACACAGGTAACATTTCTCAATGGTGCCGGATACACACTAAATTTTTATTCTCACCCTTTATCAAATTCGAATCAAATAGGTATTTTATCTCCTTCTCCTGTAAATAAATTTAAAAAAAAATTATTAGTATTATAACAAAGATTTCGGAATTCGGGGATCTACCAATTGTGCAATTGTAGACTTTGCATTTACCGACGGTTCATTTTCAGTCGCCGGTAACATTACCATCCATCGGCAATGTATATCACTGACATATCGACCAATTTTCTATGTTTTGAGGGAATCTAAATTACCGACGGATGATAATGTTACCCATGGATGGTAATATTACCGTCGGGTGGTGATTTTACCGGCAGAGTGTTTTGTACCGTCTGTAAATGCAAGGTCGGTAACTGCACGGTTGGTAAGTGTTTCAGAATCCCTGTTATACTACTTTTAGATTATAATTTTGGAAAAATGTTTGTTTCGACACGAACTCAGTCAGTAATTAAGCAAATTAAGTCTTATTAAATTGATATATAAATAAATAATACTATTTTTTGAATACCATCATTATTTTTTATAATTAATAGTAAAAGAGCTTTTTTAAATTGTCTAAAGATATTTCACTGTTCTCAGATATTTTTTCTGGGGTTTTGTAACACTTTTTGGAATAATTAGACTATTTTTGAATATCCTAGAACTTTCTAGAAATCTAGAACATTGAGGATTATTTTACAAAAGTGAAATATTAACGAATAATTGAAATATTCCAAATATGTATTGAATTTATGTAAATAAATTAAGAAAAACTAACATCCTCTAAACCGGAAACCTCATTACCTCTAAAATCAGGTAATAATAAGATATTAAGTTAAATTGTAACTTGTCTCATATCTTGTTTAATATTCCTTTCACTCCATATATTGGGCATTTCTCTCTTTCACAAAAACTTTTCTCTTTTCTAGAATTGTATTTTTACTAGAAAAGCTTGTGAAAGGCCTAGTTTAATTTATAAGTCTACTTTATGTATTTTATGAGACTGCCTTTTTAGCGTTGAAATATTATTATACTGCATGGTACTACGTAATTAACTCTCTAGCATATATCTGTATTTTCGTAAACAAAATATCGTATTTGACAAAATTTTAAAGTTTTCGTAATCAGTTTTTGTTAGATGTGAGAAGTGCAATTTGATTATTTATGTCCTAGATATAATGTAGAAATAGTTTCTTATTGAAGACTCCTATTTTTTATTATCTTGAATAGTTAGACCTATTTTATAGAAAATCAAATAAATAAATATTTTTATCGTTCAGAAAAATCTATTACTAAAAGAAATAATTTTACTATATACTTTTCTCGAAAATCTGAAATTCCTTATATGAGAATTCATATAAGGAATTTCTTATATAAATTCCTTATAGAGAGAAATTAATTCCAAATATACAAATTACCGAAATTTAAAAAAAAATAAATTTAGTAAAGTTTAAGTTTAGTAAACTTTATTTTAATCTAAAGTTTAGTAAACTTTGTTTTATTGGAGAAATTAAAAGGACTTTACAACTGGGGAAAAGGTGGCCTCATATTTTCAGCTGTCGAACTTTAGTTTAAAATTATTTTTAATTTTCTTCAGAGCAATGACTCAAGTGAAGAAAATGGACAAAGAAGCAACATTACTGGCGATCCAAGTCCATCAGAAGTAACGACAGATAACGAAAATAAACAAAATTCTTCCGAAGAAGCTTGGACTGATGTGAATTTGAATGAAGATGGAGACTCAGTACCAATAACGAATCAAAGAAATGGGGCTAGAAATGCCAATAATATCGCTCATTCCCATGGTAAGCTTTTAAAAAATTATTTATAAAAAAATGACCTACATATTTCTTAGCTGTTTTTATAAAATAAACAATTTTTCGACTATAAATTATTTTTAACGATAATAGGTACTGTGGTGACTGAAGTTTTAATTTTAATTTGAACTTTTGCAGGTGAACTTCCTGACAGTGAAGGGGAGGTGATTGATCGAGAAGCTTTTGCAAACTCGGAGCGAGGTGAAAAACCAGTAACTGAGATTTCAGTCGTCCGTGTTCCGGATCATCTGATGGTGACACCTTCCGCACCAAGACCGGATGATCTACCAATTAAAGGACTCGTCGATCACATTCCAGTACCAACTCCAACTCGAGAAGCTTCATTAACTCAACAGTTGGAAACTGCTTTAGGATCCGTGTGTCCTCTTCTTCGCGAGATTATGGTTGACTTTGCCCCTTTCTTGTCTAAGACGCTTATTGGATCTCATGGACAAGATTTACTTATGGAGGGAAAGGGTAAACTCATAATTAATTATTATTCTGAATTATAAATTAATAATTAAAAATGAAAAATCTGATTTAGGTTTCAAATTAATCAAATTCATTAAAACCTTTTTTTAAACTCTTTTCCAGGATTAACAACTTTTAAGAACAGTAATTCAGTGGTGGAGCTTGTGATGCTTCTCTGCTCGCAGGAATGGCAAAATTCCTTGCAGAAAAACGCAGGACTTGCTTTCATTGAACTTATCAACGAAGGAAGGTGAAGAAAACAAATTAATTTTTTTTAATGAATTCTTCCTTCAGCTTATTTTTAATTTTTCCGAAATTTCATTCAATATAAAAGCTTTGTAAGCTAATGTGATTTCGTAATTAAACGTTTTCAGATTATTATCTTGTGCAATGAAGGAACACATAGTGCGAGTTTCTAATGAAGCTGAATTTATCCTGAATCGAATGCGAGCTGAAGATGTTTTGAGGCACGCGGAATTTGAGGTGAATTTATTTATTCTTTTTACTTTTTGTTTTTTTACAATTCACTAAGATGGTAAAAAAGTAACTGAAAACACTAAAGTTACTTATAACTTTTAACTTCTTGAAAGAAATTGAAATTGTAGTTAAATTCGTTTTAATATTGTTAATTCATCAAAACGTTAATTTGTCATAAATTCAATTTATCAAATCTTCAATTTTCAGTCACATTGTGCACAAACGCTGTTAGATCGTCGAGAGGAAGAAAGAAAATGCGATCATTTGATAACAGCCTCTCGAAGACGCGATAACGTAATGGCGAGTCGAATTTTGGAAAAAGTGCGCAATATTCTCACGAATAAGCACGGCGCTTGGGGATATATGGATCCATTGGCTGCTAAGTAAGTGAAAAAAATAAGTCTATTTCTTCATCAAGATTTTTGGTTTGCTAATACTTATAATATAAAAAATTCTTATTGAAATTGATTCATTTTAATAAATGTACAATTTAGGTTGACAGAATACTGGAAATTGGATACTTGGGAGGACGATACTCGTCGACGTAGACGTTTCGTTCACAATCCTCTGGGTTCAAGTCATCCAGAGGCAACACTGAAAGCTGCTTTGGAACATGGAGCTCCAGAGGACGCTATTCTTCAAGCTCGTGAAGAATTTCACGCTCATCTTGCAGCCTCGCGGGCTTACCAACAACAGTTGCAATCTCCAGATCTTTTGGACGATAACGAGCTTTTAGTCGATGACAGGGATTTGGACAGCGATCTCGTTGGTAAGAATAATTACTAGACTGCTTATATACTAGAGTGCGTCAACAATGGCAAAGTCTTAAGGGATTTTTAACAGATAAAAAATAAGACTGTTATATAAAACTATCCCTTCCTTGGTACTCACGATATTTTTAATTGAAAACTTGGAAAAGACGTTCAATTTTGTTCTAGAGTTTCGGGAATTTAAATATTTTATCTTTTAGGACCAGTGAACATCACCGCAAAGGCAAAACTCATCGCGCCTGGAATCGTCGCACCTGGTGTTATGTCCATCACGTCTTCCGAACTTTACTTCGAGGTGGATGAGGACGACGTCGAATACAGGAAGATCGACAGTGAGGTTAGTGCCTTTATATTTTTTATAACAGAGAAAGGTGAAAAAATGTTTATATCGTATCGAAATATATCGAACATTAGCCTCGCTTCGTAAGCTTGAAAAAAACTGAAATAACCATGCACGTGTTTTAAAAAAAAATTTGTTCGAATATGCCAGAACAATGAGGTGTGAAGTAAAATTTGGCAAAATTTCCAACTGTCAACTTTTTATCTCAGTAAATAATTATCTTCGCTACGTTCTCTGCTCATTTAGATAAGTACCTGTTAGGGTTCTACATTTGCTTCTACGAACGCATTCAGAGCGACTTGTTGCTTTCGAAGTTATCTGCTTGAAAAATGGTCACTCTTTATCACCTCGCCTTATACTAAACGAGTAACCACTCGAAAAGTATTAATGAAGTCCTTATCGACTGGTTGCTTTTTCTGTGAAGTAAAATGTGAACTGAAGAAGGCAAACTAACTTTTGCATGGTTCTTATGCAAAAGTAAGCCTAGGTGCTAAAATACCTATTTTCAACTATTATTTTCTTCATTTTGTGAGACATCTTTTTGATGAAAATTATTATTTTTATTCAGGTATTTGAAATTTGGGTATTTATTTATTATATTTTCGGTATTTTTTCACATTCTGAATTACTAATTTATTAACGGCTTTCATAGAATGTGTAATTCGTTGAGAATCATTCAATAGATTTAATCAAACTTAAACATTTTCAATTCTTAGAAGTATTTTAATTAGATCCTGAAAGCGATTGGGAAACCGTTATTCTTTTTCGATAAGACACCAGCTTGACATCCGTTTCTACTACCACAGATATAACTTGCGTGTGATCACGAGTACATCTCTTGGTAGCTAAGAATAATGGTAGAATATTAATCATGCGTGGCAAGTCTGGAATTTAAATAAATGCGATCCTTAAATGATGAGACGTGGTGAAAGCTTCTAGTCGGATCGACCTGTCCAGTGTCCATTATATTATGTATTATACTCTAACGAGGGTCGAATTCAAATCAATTTCGGCAAAACATTCGACAGAGTAACGTACTTTCGTGAGATTTACTGTTTACAATGGAGGAAGAGTATCTCAAAAGAGCTTTAAGGGCATATTATATAATATGTACTTTGAAAATTAGCTTTTTATTCATTTCAGATTTCTTATAGATTTTATCCACAATAATGGATAGTTTAAGGGATTTTAAAGGTTTTCATTAAATTTTAAACAATTTCAAAAGATTTTTTGGAATTTTAAGGGATTTTGACAAATTTTAATGAATTTTAAGAGGTTCTAAGAATTTTGAGAGATTTTCAGAAATTGAAGGGCAGCATCTCAAAAGGGTTTAAGGGCGATATTTTGACATTGAGCCTTTTTATTAATTTTAGATTTATCATTGATTTTATCGAATTAACTAAAAGAATTAAATTTTAAGAGTTTTATCGGTATTTTAAAGAATTTTACATCTTGTTGAGGAATTTAAAAAATTTCAAGAGACTTCAAGGAATTTAAAAATATTTTGAAATCTGCTGAAATCCTTTGAAAATTTGAAAACTTTGCAATCTTTTTATTTGTTAAAATTTTGCAAATCATTGAAATTTTTGAAATTTATTGAAACCTTAGAAAGCTATTAAAACCTTTTAAAATCTTTAGAGTATTTTTACACTTCCTGACATCTGTTGGTGTCCTACAAAAAATTTTTGAAGTCGCTTAAAATATTAAAATTTCTTGAAACATTTAAAAAGTTTTATAAAAGAGAATAGTATTGATTAATGGGATCGTTAGTTTGAAATTAATTAATAATTGCCGAGTAGAATAAGAATAAAGAAGATTTATCGCTCGTGTGATGTGAATTGATAAGGAATTCGTTTAAAATAAATTGAAACTTCTCAGATATACTTTTAAATCTCATTAGGTCCTTTTAACTAAATATTTGAAGTAATTCAATCTCTTGAAATTTTCTCAAATACTATAAGATTTTCTCTAGTACTTTGAAGTTTTCTAAAGTTTTCTAAAATACTCTGAAGTTCTTTCAAGTATTCTGAAATAACTGAAGTTTTATTAAATATTCTTAAGTCTTCTAAGGTATTCTGATATTTTCTGAAGTAACTGAAGTATTCTGAAGTTTTCTTAAATACTCTAAAATCCAGAAAATCCTCTCAAGTACTTTGAAGTCTTCTGAAGTTTTTTAAAATACTCTGGAGTTCTATCAAATATATTGTAGTATATAGTTTGAAGTAACTGAAGTTTTCTCAAATATTCCTGGATATAATTGAAGTATTTTGGACTAACTGAAAAATTCTGAAGTTTTCTCAAACCTTCTTCATCCAAAAGGAAAATTTGTGAGAAATAGTAAAGAAAAAACAATAAAAAACCAAGAATACAAAAAAAAAGAAAAAAGAATAGTATTGATTAATAGGATCGTGAGCTTAAAATTAATTAATAAGTGCGGAGTAAAATGAGAATAAAGAAGATTTATCGCTCGCGTGATGTGAATTGATGAGGAGTTTGTTTAACATAAATTGAAACTGTTGATTAATGAAAATAAGTCAAATTTCTAGAGTGGTTTTTGATCAGACTTGAAGAGTAAACATGTAATATGAAAGTATACATATAAAAATATATATATATATATATTATAGAGTATGGACTATTACTGTAGATTGTAACAACATGCTTGAATATCCGCGTTTCGTGGAGGTGGTCGAGGCAGAGTAGACGATGAACGGATGAAGGAGGTGGGAAGGGGGAAGTAGGGGGACGATTATCATATATCGGTCGTAGATCTCGCGTTTGTATAACTAGGGAATAAAACAAACAGAGGTGGGCCCCATGGGGCCGACTGATCTTCAGGGTCGGCAATTATGAGCCCCCCGCGGGGCCCGAGTGTCTACCTACCTACTTTTATCTCTTTCTATCGCGCTGCTTGACTCCGTCGTCTCGTTCTCTCTTCTTCTCCACTTCTCTTTCTCTTTTTATCCTGCATTTCTCTCATCTCCATCGTCTTTTCCACCACAATCTTCGTTCTCTCGACAAGATATCGCGGATAGACAGGTACTCAGGAATGCACCGAATATCCAGTATCCTCCTGGATTCTCGTTCTCGGGATATTCTGAAAACTCGACAATTCCCATCATCTTTCTTTGGAATGTTTCTTTATCGAGTTCGCAGGCTTTTTTCGAATTTTGCTGATTCTGAGGAGAAAGGTTTTCTTTGTCAATTTGTGGATTATGTAGATTTATTATTTTTTCATACTTCGAGAAGGGATGATCAATTTTAAGAGGGAAGTAGATAATAGAGGAAAGGGCTTAAGCTAAGGGGTGGCTACATGTCAGGGAAGTGAGAAAATGTCAGGGAACATAGAAATTGACATTTACGCTGTGTTATTCTTGTCGTATTTCATGTAAGGATTTTATAGTTTATTTAACAGATTTTAGAAACTTTCCAGGGATTTTGAAGGATTATAAAGAATTTTCAGACATTTTTTAAGATTTTATATGGGTTTCTAATGATTTCAAGAGATTTTTAGTAATTTTAAAATATTTTGAGAAGTTTCTAGGAATTTAAAAAAGATTACAAGAGATTTGTATAATATTGAAAAGATTTAGTGGAATTTTAAAGGACTTCATGAATTTTAAGAGATTTTTAAGTAAGTTTAGAGAATTCAGAGAATTTCAAGGAATTTTAAAGTTCCTTCTATGGGATTGTAAGGGATTTTAAAAAGCTCGTTAGAATTTTAAGAAATTTTGATTTTTTTAAATGATTTTAAGGGACTTGATTGAAATTTTAAAAAATCTAACAAGATTTTTATGATTTATACAAAATTTTGTAGAATTTTATGTAATTTCGAGAGGTTTTCAAGAATTTGAAGAGATCTTTACTTATATTAATGGATTTAAAAGTTTTTTCTGGAATTGTAAAGAATTTTAAAAAACTTGTAATGATTTAATGCAATTTTGATATTGTTAAAATAATTTTAAGAAATTTAAATATTCCTCGTGGAAGTAAAAAAATTTCAAAAATTATTTTTGATGTTTAAAGGATTTTGTGAGTTTTTTGTTTCCACGAATTTTTAATTAGAGATTTTAATGTATTTTAGGAATTTCAAAGTTCCTTATTGAATTTTAAAGGATTTCTCGAGATTTTTATGATTTTTAAAAGCTTTTGTACAAATTGATAAACGATTTCATGAAATTTTAATAGATTTTAAAGAATTTATGACCTTTTATAGGATTTTAAAAATTATAGTGACATTTTAAGGAATTTGAAAGTGTTTTTTTTAGAAATTTCAAAAGATTTCATCGAATTTTAAGAGATTTTGAAGTTCTTCGTAGAATTTTGAAATATTTCAATAGATGTTTAAAAAATTTTGTGGAACTTTGAAGGATTGTAGGAAATTGATCCAGGGCTTAAAATCTTTTAAATTTTGGACTACACACTTTTTCCCCCACCCTTCTTCCCGGACAAGAAATTTCGAGAATCGTTATTTTTTCAACTATAAATATATTAAGTAAAGATTAATTTAAATCATTTTGAGATTAAATAAATAGTTGCAATCAATATTTATAAATATTGTTTACTGCACACTTTGAAATTCGGACTACACAAAGTGTGCGTACTACACATACATTTTAGACCCAGAATTGATCGTATCGATCGATTTGTCAATTCCACTTCAATAAACTTTTCAACATGAAAAAACTTAAAAGTCCGATAAATGATCCTTTTGCATTCGCGAACTTGACGCGTGCGGTTTATTCCTAATAAACACCAAAGTTCTCGCTTGTCCAGAGACTCTCATTAGCTGAAAATATATCCTCGGGGTTGGGTGGTATCTTCGTAGAATTCTAGCGATGGATCACTCGATAGTCGAGTCGAGACTTAAGCGATCGTAATATGTACGCAGGAGATGCATAAAAGTAGCCCCAGGAGAGAATACATTGGTTCCTCTCAGGGCCGAGTCTAGATTAAGAAAAATAATGAACAAAAACAAAAAACCACAGCAAAAAGAAATCTAGTCCAAATTGAAAAAATTATAAGTCCACTGAATTATAAGTTCGGGAATTTAAGAAAATCCGGGATTTGTTCGCGAATTGGAAAAAATCCGGGAAAACCCGAGAATCGTCCTTGAATTTATTTTTCATTTGAAAATCGTTAATCTCCTTTAAATTCTTTGAAATCCCTTCAACCTCTTTAAAATCATAAAAAAATTGAAAATTAAAATTATAATCATTTAAAATTTTGAATTCATTTTAAAATCTCTTGAAATGTCATGAAACCCTTCAAAATCTTCTTCGAAATTTCTTAAAATTCTTTAAAGTCTTTTAAATCTTTTAAAAACGACTTTCAATTCTTTAAATCAGTAAAATGTCTTGAATTTTTTTAAATTATCTCGAATTTTAATGGATTTTAGATGATTTAAAAAAATTTCATGCAATTTAAGCCGCACCTGATTTCCTCCTGAGCTTTGTACATCTCTTTTTTATTTCTTTTTCTCTTGGTCCTCGCCGAATCATGGCGCCCTCCCCCTCCTTTTATAATGGTTGAGGCAAATGTATTTATCGTGATTTATCGTTTACACGGGCCTCCTCTTGATTCTGCGCATCCGATAGAATGTTGTGTGATTACGTCCGCTGAATTATCGATAGTCCATGGAAAGTATTAATGTATATATATAATAAATAATAACTTGAAACGACGAGCATCGAATTCACCTCTATATCTGCATAATTTCGCATAATTTTTGCGATAATTAATAAGACAGTTGATAAAAGTATTCTCTTTTCAAAATTTCATTCAGTGAATATCTACTGAGAAATCAGTAAGCCACTGAAATTTAGTCAAAGAATTAACAATTTTTTAATTAAAAAAATTAATTTAAATAATTAATTAAATGAAATTCAATAATTCTACTGATTTTTTTACTGATTCAAGTTTAGAGTAATATTAAGGCACGGCGAACTTCTCCTGCAGAAAAATTTCACTGTAGTATTTTCTGTGCAATTAAGAGAAAAGTATCGCAAACAAGTTTTGCATTTATATATTTATTGAGCTTTTACTAGGAAGTATCTCTTATTGCAGAATTTCTATCATTGCTGGTGGCGTCGTGACTTTTTTTCTGGTACGAGTTTTACTTTAATTTATTATTTATGTATATATACAGTACAGGCCAAAAGTTTGAATACACCTGTTTTTCGATGATCATTTAAGTTCTCTTAAATTTAATAATTTCACCAAGGTTTAAACTTTTTCTTTCAAGTAAATTAAAAGCTATTAGAATTTAAAAATAATAAAAATATCAATAACTTTCAAAATAATGAATATTTTAAAAATTTCTTGGGCTCATTTTAAATGTAAATTTATATGGAATCTGATAGACTTTTGAAATAATTTCATAAATATTTGTCTGTACTGTACACGAGTTTAAATTTGTATTTAAAATAGTAAAAAGTTCAATATCACCAAATCATTAAGAAAATAATAAAAACCAAATAAATGTAAATTTTAATACATAGTAGCAGAAACCTCATGATTAATTATTTTCTATATTTTATAAAAATATATTTCTTAACAGGAAAAATACTCAAATATATCCAACTTTTTCGCGTCAACTTTAAGTACTCGCACAATGCAAAGTAATAATTGTAAAATTATTCCAATAACTCTAACAGATTCCACAGAAATTTACCTTTAAAATGAGCCCAAGAAATTTTAAAAATATTCATTATTTCAAAAGTTATTGATATTTTCATAAGACATTAAAATTCGACGTTTTTGGCAATAACTTATTTAAAAATTGACAAAGTGACTTCGTTCATGGCTCATTTTAAGCAGAATTTTGATAGCTCTTAACTTATAACTTGAAAGAAAAAATTTCATCTAAGGTGTAATTAAATTTAAGAGAATTTAAACGATTATCGAAAAGAAGGTGTATTCAAACTTTTGGCCTGTACTGTATATAATAATTTACGAGATTGGGTTGCATCGGCAAAGCGATTTCGCGGATGTTTCGAAGAGCAGATCATAGAAATATAAATGACAGAGATGTCACGGAATGCCTGTAACGGAACATTCGCCAATTAAGTATCTCAGAGGCTAAATGAGGGAAAACATTAAACTCTGGATCAACATGTATCGGTCGGACCGCATTTTTATTTTTATGGGGCTTGCTGGCGCCGTGCCGGAATCCCTCGTCACATCGTACGTGGCATATATGATCATCAAAGACACACACTTGGCATCCCCATGGGATATTATCTCAAAGATTGAGCAGACAGGTGGTCTACGATGTTGCCAACTTTAAAATTGTTAAAATTCAAACCAACTGTTGCTGCTATTTCGATTTTGATTGCTTCAAGGTCGCTTGCAGAATGCAGATGGTTGATAACTTTCTTTTACTTGAATATATATATATAACTTCTTCAGAATATTAACAGTCATCACAGGTTGTCGCCTATTCAGCTTTTTTTTTCACCTTTTCGCTTCCTCATAAAGGAAGAGTATCATAGTAGTCGTGACAATATCAAAAAAATTTTCGTAGTTTAATTTAAAATTAAATATTTATTTATTTTATTATTTATTTTAATTTTTTAAAATTTTAATTTAAAAAATTTTGTTTCTCTTATTGAATGAATGGTTATCACACTTTTTTGTGAATAACGCGATAACTTAAAGACGGATGCAGATAAATTGATAAATAAATTGATGAAATTTCGTGGATCAAAATTTAAATTTGCCGAAAATATAAATGTAGCTGAATTTTCAAATTTCTGTCAAAAAGGTTGTATTAAGACTGAGAATTCGAATTTTATGAGATTTATTGTTTTAGAAATATTAAAAGATTTCATATTTCAAAGAATTTTATCAAAATTATAATTTTCAGTCAGCGATCACAGAAACAACAAGGACTGAAAGTGTTTACAGTTTAAATCAGTTTTTAGACTGAATTTAAGTTTAAGTCAGTCTAAAAACTGATTTAAACTGTAAACAATTTGAGTCATTTTTTTCCGGTGATTTTACCGCTCTCTAAATCTGAATTAGAGAAAAAGAGGTCACTAATTTACTTTAGTGAAAATTTTTATTAATTGTTAGTTGTATTTCACTATTTCAATTCGCAGTTTTCAACTTTTCACTAAAGTTTTAGTAAAAATTGACTAAGGGCCGATTCCACCAACTTTATTAAATTTTAATCCTTGATGAACTTAAGCTAATCAATACTTTGCGTACGCAAATCAAGGATTTAATCAAGAATTAAAATTTAATCACAGTTGGTGGAATCGGCCCTAAAAATTAGTACGATTTTTCACTAAAGTAAATTAGTGACCTCTTTTTCACTAATTTAGATTTAGAGAGCGGTTATTGGGGTTTTATAGAATCTAAAGAAATTTAAAGGGATTTGGCAAGATTTCTTGAAATTTTAAGAAAAAGGAATAGGTTTCAAGTAATTTTACGAAATTTAAAGGAATTTCGTGAAATTTCATGAGCTTTTAAATATTTTAAAAGGATTTAACGAAACTTTATGGAATTTTAAGTAATTTTAGGAACATTTAAGAGATTTCAAGGATCTCTACAAGATTTTATTGGATTTTTATGTAACTGGAGGGATTTCATGAAATTTTATAGGATCTTGAAAAATATTGAGGAATTTAAAAGGATTTTACAAAATTTATTAGAATTTTCAGAAATTTCAAGGGATTTAATGATACTTCGTGGAATTTTAAATTATTTTAAGGAATTTGGTGATATTTTGTGGGACTTTAAGTAATTTTAAGCAATATTAAGTTATTTCATGAAATCTAATTGATTTTCATACGATTTCAATAGTAATTTTAGAGAACTAAACGATGTTTTGTTGAGTTTTATGTAATCTTAAGAGATTCAAAGAATTTTATGTTGGATTTTCATGAATTTTAAGGGATTTAAGGAGATTTCAAGGGATTTTTAATAATCTAAAAAAATTTTACTGTATTTGATGTGATAATATGTAATTTTTAGGATTTTAAGAAATTTCACTGAATTTTCAGGTATTTTAAGGGATTTAACGAGATTTCAATGAAATTGGAATAATGTTAAGGAATCTAAAAATGTTTAACGAATCTTATTGAGATTTTCAGAAATTATAAAGTGTTTTATGAGATTGCATGGGTTTTAAAATAAATTTAAAAATTTTAATAAAACACGTTTAACGTAATTTGTATAAATATTAAATTTATATATTATCTATCTACTTATAAATGTCTATCAATAGTTTATAAAGTATCACACTTTACAGAAATATATAAATATTAAAGAAATATAAATTATAACATTTAAAAACAAAAAATAAACGCGCGTTCGGTCTCGTAGATAAAGAAAGATGAATAGTTGACGACCTGCGATGACTGAGTTAAGTGTCAAAATGAAAACAATCTTAAAAAACAGTAGAGGCCATAATGCTTATGGAAAATGGATGAAAATGGTTCTTATGTCTAACGGAATAGCATCGAGAGGCATCGGGCCTTCAGGTACCGATATGATAGAGTGCTAGGAAGATTGCCGGACCACCGGAGTAATGTCTGCACTAATAGCAGTGATTACCCTGCCTTGTTGGAAATGAACCCGCCTGTTCATGCTGGTCAGCCTGTTCTTCGGGTTTTGCTCTCTAGTGCCCTCGCCCTGCCCACAAATTGATGGATGTTTACCAAACTAACTGCCTTCTCAACGCTTACTTTGCCGTGTTTGCCCCTCGGTCATGAGCTACCACACCATTCAATTTTATAAATCTCCTCTCTGACTTTTTACGTATACTCTTCTTGCAGAAGAAATGGTTTCTTCCCAGCTCATTTCCCACCTTCTGCAATATTGTCTCTTCTTACAATTGGTGCAAAGAATTTGTAAAAAAAAAGTGGTCTTGAAAATTTTCAAAATGCTATAACTTCTTGAATTTTTGTCCAAAACGACCGGCTAGAGAACTTGACCTTCATTTTGGAACTCCAAATGAGTATACCAAAGGCCAATCCAATTCGTCAAATATTTCGAAAGTTATTCTACTAACAAACTGAAAACCTAAAGATTTTAAAGAAGCGAAAGCGATTTTCTCTTTAATCGAATTTTTGAAGGGATTTCAAAAGATTTGAAAACTTCTGTAGATATATTGCCTTCCGCTTATGAAAGAAAGAAATATTTCTGGAAGAACAGTCAATTTAAAGTGTTTATGATACACTGAACCCATACTTGAGGAAAAATTGCTGAATCAATTTTAGCAAGAGGCGAAGAAATCTGCAAAGCAGGTGTAATTTATTGCTTGTTCGTTTAATGAGTGCGATCACGAGATAGTAAAGAACCGGTAAAGAATAAGCAAGAGAAAAATATTGCTGTATTTTCAATGCCTGTACTTAAAGTCAAACTGATGGGTACGAGCACGATCATGGAGTAATTATAGTTGCATTATTACAACGTCACCAGCAATACATCAGGCCGATATCATACATATGCATTGCATAAAAAAGAAGGGCATAACATTAAGCCGCGAGCTGGTGTAGTTTCGCCGTCGACGCCCCCCTGTCATTTCTCTCTACTTCCTTTTCAATCTGCAAGAACCCACTTCTTTATTTATCTTTTTTATCATTTTTAATTTGATGCGCGTGCCAGAGAGAAATTCCCAAACACTTTTTTTTCTTCAATTTTAATCGTTATTAAATATCCTTTCTGAAAAAAGTCATGTTACAGTGTATCTCGAATATACCCGTGCAGAAATGGTAGGGCGCCGATTGGGAAAAATGTGGCCCCGGTAGGATAATCTGTCTAGCGCCAGACCAAAAATAAAACGCCCCACCCGATCGGGCCCACATCTGGTCTTTAAAAATGGGGGCCTGATCCAGTCCCTTCTCATTTTTTTATAAATAGTAATTTTTAATAAGCATAAATTGTTAGTTTAAAAATTCAAATTTTATTCCATAAACTAGTATTAAAGAGAACTTGTTATAATATATAATGAGATTTAATTCCTTATTAAATATCCTTTCTGAATGAAGTCATATTACCGTATATCTCGAATATATCGAAAAAATTGTCGAAAACTTAATTTTGTTCCAAAATTTTGGATAAAATTTCATCATGTGAGAAGATGTTAATCTTCAAGCAGTTAGCTGAATGCTGACAAGCATATCAGTGCTGTGTGTAAGAATTCAAGTCATCGATACACTTCACATTCACTCATCTTATTCGAGCTGAAATAGTGTTTCTGGTCTTTATAATAGGCGTGACCGTCGATTATCTTTTGAAACGGGTGATGATGAATATCATAGGAAATTGTCTCGTGCCACGTCGGACCTGTCGACAGGTGCAGGTAGAAGAGGTGGTTATGGCGATGTTTCGGCTATTAACCATAATATCCATGGCGAAAGATCACGAAAGATCACGAAAGATCGAAAGAGTAAACGGAATAAAAAATAAGGAAAAAGCATCAACAGGGCCGTCTTCATTTTTTGGAAGCCTTCATCAGGATTGAAATTTTTTAAAAAATAATACACCTGACTTCACGAGTTGTTGACTAAGTCTGATTCAATCAAATTGGCGTTCTTGTTAAAAAAATCGGATTAGGTCAGATTCAACCGGAATAGAATTCTTTTTTCGACTTCGGATTAGATCGGATTAAATCGGATCGGAATCCTTACTTCGACCTCGGATTCATTCGAACAGGAATCTTTGATCCCACTTTGGATTCGGATAGAACATAATAAAACAGTGTAGTTCGGATACAAATGACGGAATGGAATCGATTCAAACGGATAGAATGTTTTCTGTCCGAAACTTCTGCCAGGACAGTGGTGATTGGAGGAAATAAGACGGCCCTGTTGGTAAAGACGTGTGGAGAACGGAGAACAGGATCTGAATTCTGAACTTGAAACCTCTAAGGTATGGATCCATAGGCGTGGTCGAGGCGTCTCGATTCGATCCCGGCTTGTGTGACGGATGGCGCCCACCTGTGGATTCATTCACTAATCTCCGCACTAAGCAAACAGTCGGAGCGCACCCCGTCATTATCGCTGACGGCGTAAGTAGCGCTGTTCCCTCCTTCCGTCGATATTTATTGTGCCCCTCCACTGTCGACGCCGAGTTCCGCTTCTTTTTCGCCAACAATTAAACGCCCGGCTCGGACTATTTTCGCGTCACCCTTTTGCCACATTGGTTCTCGATTTCTGACCCCTTGTTACCTCATGTATGCTCCAACAGACACCCTAATTATCCAGTGCCCTACCGAACTGCTCTGCCATCTGGAGTTCACTTTTACTAGTTTCTTTCTTTCTTCCATTCTTTCTTTCTTTGTTTCGTTCTTTCTTTCTTTCTTTCTTTCTTTCTTTGTTACGTCCACTTTATATAATATAATATTTTTTAGATAAAATAAAAATACTTACCTAATCTATACAAACAAACACGAATGAGTGGGACAGTAATATTATCGTACCTCTTCGGGCGTCTTCGTATCTCTTCGGGCGTCTTCGTATCTCTTCGGGCGTCTTCGTACCCCTTCGTCTCTCTTTCGGCCTCTTCGGGTGTCTTCGTACCTCTTCGAGTCTCTTCCTATAGGAAGCGATTTAAGACAGCAGCGACACTCATAGGTACCTCTGATGCGCCAAATTGTAGGACTGTAGTGTGCCCTCTATTTATGACGATTTTTTTCCCAGTTAGGGGACGCTGTTGCCCCAGTAGGGAATACTCAACGCTGCTACCCCAGTAGTACGGCAGATAATCCAAAATAGGGATACCCAAATCGATTCGGATTCCTTCGAATAATCGATTCTTGGTGCCTGAGAATCGATTCTTGACTTCGGAGAATCGATTCCAGGAATCGACGATCTCGTCGGAATCGAAGAATCGACGGCTCGATTCTCAACTCTAATCGATTCGGATTCCTTCGAATAATCGATTCTTGGTACCTGAGAATCGATTCCCAATCCTAATCGATTCCGATTCCTTCGAATAATCGATTCTTGGTGCCTGAGAATCGATTCCAGGAATCGACAATCTCGTCGGAATCGAAGGATTGATTTCCAGTAATCGATTTCCAACCCTAATCCAAAACGGTGTTGCTGTTATACCAAAGCGACAGTGGCGCTGCGTTACCGAGGTCTGGACAGCATCTATCTTAAAATTCTTACGGTGTAGCTTTTCGAGCATCTTCGCAATTCTTCGAGTGTTTTCGTACTTCTTTACGCGTCTTTTTATCTCTTCGAACGTTTTCGTATCTCTTCGAGCGTCTTCGAGTCTCTTCGTACCTCTTCGATCGTCTTCGGGCCTTTTAAGCTGTCTTTGTACCTCTTCGAAAATCTGCGCATCTCTTCGTAACTCATCGAGAATTCGGTAACTGAAATAAGCCTATGGTGGGGGGAGTACAGTAACTAAATCAGTGTTATACTAAATGAAAAGTACGGAAAGAGAAAGTCGACTACCCAGAAATATAATTATTATGTGGGTATCCTGATTTTTTTTTAAGTGAGATATATACTTAGAATAAAGTCTACGTGTGGATTATTATTGATTGAATAATGAGGAAGGCAATTAATTCGGATGACTAAATTACTATAACAGGACTAATTTGGGAAACAATTTTCCAGTTTCGTGACGTTTGGTAATCGATCAAACTCGCGTGCAGACGGCAGCGTTGAAAACTTTTTAAGAATTGCTAAGCAACACTCATTCGAGGCGGTGAATTAATTAATATTAATGAATGTATCGCGACAAGCGCGAGAATCGTGAGAAAGATAGCATCAGATCGGAGACGCATATTAAGCAAACTCAACACGATTGTAACCAAACTATTTTTGTATGTACATCTGTGACTTTAACTTTATGTTAATGCAGCTTTTTTGCGTTCACAAATTCGCTTCGTCGATAACACTTAATATGCAAATCGTTTCCTCTATTCAAGGTGTGATATTTGCAATCAAAGTGCGTGATTTTATCTATACGGCATACATTGTGAAAACGAAGAAAACGTTAAAAGCTTTTGATTAATGTTTCCAATTACGCTTTGCTTTAATTCGATGTGGAGAAAGTTAAAGTCTTATGCAAGTAATTGTAAGAGGTTTCAAACGATTTTAAGTGATTTACGGAACTCTAAGGGAATCTTCCGTTCTTGAAAATATAGAACAATATTGAAAATATTGTTGTTGAGAACTTAGTTGGTTTGGAAAATTGATTTTTCACATAAAACCAATACCTTCTCATAAATGATGAGGATGTAAAAAGCTTATGATGTACTCTAAGAACAACTAATTAATCACAACTGTCTACTGCGTAATGACGTATCCAATTTATACCTTGTACCCTAGAGCTATTAAATATCAATTTATCAATAGTCCTGGAGAAGGAAATTCGAATTGAACTTGAAGAGTACAAGTAAAGCAGAAGGAAGGGGGAAATATGCTATCAAATAACTCGCAGCGTGCGGATGCTTTAATTACTGGTTATATTCATGATAGTAAGCACGTTCGAGGAAAAGATCGTTATAATATATCCTTTCCGTATGTTAAGTGCATACCTATCGCAAAATACATGTATTGATGTACAAATGCAGAATTGCAGAGCGTGCACTTATGGCCGAGTACTCTAATTGACTTTATAAAGATAAAATTCGAAGAAGCAAGTCAATTTACTTTTCTCGATCTCGACTGCAGCTTAATCAGCACTTAAATATTTGAATACACGATAAAATCGGATTACATTATACGTACTCTAATACGAAAACATCTCGTAAACGATTGATATCAACTTTCTTTCGTTTTGGTAAACCTGCATATTGGAAACTTAAATCGCATAGTTTTATTATGTTTACTAGAAGTTTATGTTTATTTTACATATTTTTTATTTTATCTGAGTGCTTTAAAAAACGCTGCATTTCCAATACTTGTTTTCGTGAAATTTTGCAACAAAAATGTCTGCGAGATCTTTAAGAAATTTCGTTACACCACTTTTTTTAAGAGAGGATAGAAGCAATTTGAAGTCTGAATTTTATGCAACTAATGTGACTCTTTTAACGCCCTCTAATTGATCCGACAGATTGGTATTCAATTAATTTCACCTTTCCCTGTAAGTCTAAAGTTAGAGAAGCAGTATTTTTAGACAATCTTGAAATAGGTTGATTTTTACCTGATTTCGTTCGTTCCAGTTTGCACACGCACATAGTATCGAGCACAGTATTTTAAAAAAGAGAGATGAAGATGCAGATAGGCATGAGGAAACACGAATCGTTTCGAACTCGAAAGAGAAGCAGGCAGTTAGGGCACTGTGTATAGTGTGTATCCCATAATTTAGCGATTATTTTGACAAGGGTATGATCTCTTGACAGGTTGTTGGCCTTACGGCTACTCTCTGAAATATGGCTATTTAAATGCCCACTTAGAACATCAGTAATGAATACGTACTTTTAACTTTACCTCAAACAATTTTGACCTCAGCGTGACGTCATCTCCACCCGTAGCATTAAAGAAAGATCAAGAAAATTACCAATAAACTAACATGGATGTAGAAAATAACAAAAGAATTTTACCTAGAAGAAAATATGATGCAATGTTATCTGTCTAATATTATCCAGCTAAATGAATCAGTGTAATCTTCTTTATCCGAAAATACACGAATACCGATACTATGAATAATTATCGGATAACCCTAGAGGGGTGAGGGTGGAAAAGAGGGAAGAGATCAGCCCGCGGCTGGAGGCGCGACGTGCTTTGAGTTATGGCGCAGCTTAATTATACAAAACATTCAATTATGCCTCCCCACAGATACACATGCCCACTGCAGCAAACCCAATGCGCGCGACCTACGTCCATGTTTAATTTCTACACTGCAAACATACATAAGAACATTAATATATAAAAATTATACACTTTGGTGCTGAAAAATCAACAATAAGTGTGGAAATTTTGAGTTGTCCTCCACGGGGTTCTAAACGTAGTGTCCATTTTTTTTTGTCATCTCTTTCAATTTTTTATAATGACTAAAATTTGGACGTTAGACTCAAAACTATACTGCTAGCTTTTTTTATTACTGAATTGCGATAATTTTTATTGACGTACCCACTGACATAAAAATGCACTTCGTCATTAAAAACAATACTTTCTTTTTTTAAAATGATAATTCAAAAAGACCTTCAGAACCTTCTTCAAAGAAGACTTTGATGACTTTGAAAAACGTTGGTTTTTACGTCTTTTCAGAAGGTTCTGAAGGTCATTTTGAATTATCATAATAAAAAAAGAAAATATTGTATCCTCCGATCTGGAACTTCGGAAAGCGATGTTTTCCTTCAGGTTTCCTACAATTATAAGCATTTGTAGTCGACCTGGAATTGCATGTTGCCTGTTCAGAAAAGTGACATCCCAATGGGCAAAAAGACATTGACATCCTGAGGACGTCCTAAAGACATCCTTAGGACATCTATGTCAGTGCAATTGATGTCCTAAAGACTATTTTGGACGTGAAACGTCCATGTTAGTCCAAAAGATGTCCAAAAGACGTCCTTTGGACGAGAGATTTCTTTAGAACATCAATTGGACTGGCACATACGTCCTAAGGATATCTTTAGGACGTCTTCAGGATGTCAATGTCTTTTTGCCCACTGGGATATGTCATAAAGTTGTTAGTTCGATTATAGACACCACAATATGTACTCCATATTTAGTATGAAATGTTCTTGTTGCTACTGCATGAGATTTGCTTTTTCCGTAAAAGGATTCTATGAAAAACACCGTTTTCCGAAGTTCCAGATCGGAGGATACAATATTTTATTTTCTTATTATGATAATTCAAAATGACCTTCAGAACCTTCTGCAAAGACGTGAAAACTAACGTTTTTCAAAGTTCCAGATCGGAGGATACAATATTTTCTTTTCTTATTATGATAATTCAAAATGATCTTCAGAACCTTCTACAAAGACGATTTAGATGACGCTAGATATTCAAGTTTTCTTCAATTGGAAGCATTTATGGACGACCTACTCTCTAAATATGAACCAGCAAACCAAATCAGTGAAATTCGCTGATGAATCGGTGAATATCACGCCCTCTATGAGAGAAATTCCGCGAAATCATCAGCGAATTTCACTGATTTGTATGGTTTTCGCTGGTTCAGATTTACACGGAGAAACTTTTCATTGTAGAATGTAATATTATAATATTCATTTTTACTAAAGTCAATAGGAAAGTGAAGACGTAGTAAGAAAAATGGTTTTTATATAATTACAAAGATTGATAGCTGAAATAATATAAATTGAAAAATAGTTTAGAGAAATTACCATTGTCTCTAGGAACGAGCAATGAAAAGAGAAAAACTTGAAAATTTTGCTGTCGGAGACTTTATATATTGAAATAGTACGTTGCAGAAATTCCCATTGGAATAGTAAATTAAATGCCGAGTGACGTCAGATACGCCGAACGCATGGTCCGTGCCGAACAAGTGTCTGTTTGCTTTTAGTGTGTTTACAAAAATTTAAATTAGGATTTTTGCTAACAGAGGGACAACCGTGCCTCATCTCGCAAGTCGTAAAAGTTCTGACAGTTTAGTATATAAAAATGATGAAGTTGATATATTTCAAGTGTCATGTTACTGCGATCCGTTTATGAATGTGTGCGTTTTTACGTTAGGTTGAGTTAGTATAGTATTCAAGCGTGAATTGACTATAATTTATATGTATTTAATTAATGTGTATATAATTTATATGTGTATCTACGTACGTAACTGTATGTATAAAATGTAATATCAACTATGGTATAATTAACGAATGACTGAATTTTTTTTTTATGAAGGTAGAATTTTTTCCTATTTTCGATAGGAAAAATTGTAAATATGGTTGCACTATCTCCTAAAGACTATGGTAACTCTGGTTGGACAAGGAGATGTGAATTTACTATAGTCTTTTGTAAATTTAACCTTCCTTTCTAGGAATAAATGAAACTTTCACTATTACTTTGTCCAATATTATTAGTATCTTCACAGTTTACTATTCAAAATAGTAATTTCTAAAAAACTGACATTATATCCTCACTTTCCTAGCGACTTTAGTAAAAACTAATATTATAATACTGCATTCTGCAATGAAAAGTTTTTCCGTGTAGAGAGTGGATTATCACGTCAGCTATCCAGCACAGTGCCATTTGTCATAAAGTTGTTAGTTCGATTACAGACACCCCAACATCTACTCCATATTTAGTATGAAATGTTCTTATTGCTACCGCATAAGATTTGCCTTTTCCGTAGAAGGATTCTGTGAAAACAATCCTCCATGTCGGAGGATACAATATTTTCTTTTTTTATTATGATAATTCAAAATGACCTTCAGAATCTTCCACACTATGGCTTTAGCCTCGGATTGTTTAATTTTCACAACTTTAGAACAGAAAATTACGGCAATATTCGAGTGTGTAGTCTTGGAGACAACACCTGACATTGTAAACATGTTGTCCTACAAAAGACGCTCTCGACTGGATCCATAAACGTCCCGCTTGCTTCGATGATATACAGGGAGCTGTATATTACGTATGTAAAAGCGCTAAGATATCACAGAGGTTTCGTGTTAAAAAGACACTTGACGTCCTTTTCATTGTGTTATTGCTCATATAGTATTCCGCGTCCTCCGCATGACGTTCTATACCATCCACCTCGGAAGTTCCAGAGAATCAGGTGTCGAATTTCAGGGACGCAGCTTAGTTATATGTATACCTGAATCTAGATTTATCTCATTCCCACGCTTGTTTTCTCTTTCTGGTAATAAGGCGTGGCAGATTTTATGGATATAGTAGAGGGTACAGGTTGTTTATTAGAATTTTGTGAATATTTGATAGGGATAGCTCATGTATCCGACTACTGGAGATGTCTTGAATTCAAATCGCCTAAAGCAATTAAAGCACAGATTATTATACCCTGTGGTGAGATCGTGGGTGAGATCTGTCCGAAGTTTACATAGAGGGACTCTAATTGGACTACAAGCAGTTAATATTGTTGGTATTATTGATATGATATTATTTGTCAATTTAAAAGAGACATTTATAATCCTTTCATCGTCATGCTGAACAAATATTATGCTGAAGTGTTATTAAAAAGTCACTAATAGTAATTGCTATAATAATTCCTGATATCATTTTTAAATTCTTTAAAATTCCAGGAAATTAATATTAAAAATGTATTTCTTATTTATTTATCTCTTAGAAATTCGTGAAATTCCTTTAAATTTCGACAAAATTCATGGCAATCCTTGGCAATATTTTAAAATTTGTTAAATAAGCTTTTCAAAGTTATAGAATATATCACAAGCAACATATTTAGCATAAAAAATGTCAAATTGAAATCACCAAAGTAATTTTTTTCTTGGTTTAAATTGTCATCCATCACTAATCGATAAAAGTAATTATAATACAAACAAAAGAACTCAACAACCAATTTGATAAATTGCTTCTTTTTTTTCATAAAATGGTAAAGTGGAGGGGATCAATTTCATTCAAGATCTGAGATATCTGATATGAATAGATGGATAGAATACATTATGAAGCCAACGTTCTTGCTTATACAGGTGATTTTGACACTCTTTCTGAATTTAATGAATTTTTATTACATTACTACGAATTTGTTTCCTTAATTGACTTTTTACCATTTCGTCAACTGTGATATCATCCGAAAATGTTTGATAACTATGTGTATCTAAGAAAAGAATAGCCCAAGAAATATATGGTATACTTGAAATCAATTAGAGTCCGTTTTAATGTTGATGAAAGGATTCTGATGTCTCCTATCAGGTGTTTTATGTGGGAACAGAGTTAATGTGGATCCTATGAATAATTTGCGGTCGCAATGAGGCGACGGATCGGAATAGGAAAGATGACTCTTGGTATCCAGGATCTATATGTAAATTCCAAGAGAAGTGGAGTCGGACTCGAAATCCGAAGGAAGCACATATTTCAGAATGAATCGGCACGTGGGAAAGACATGGGGACAGACTAGAGAATCGTAAACATGATTTATCTTTTTTTCCGTATACAAAGCACGTATCATCGAATCGCTGTATCCGAAATCGAAGTATTCATTGTTTTATAGTAGTCATAAAGATGTCAGTAAATTAAAAAAAGGTTTCTTCTGATGTGTCGAGTTGGCGATTGTGTGCATGTGTGCCTTTTTATGGAGTCAAATAGACTTGAGAGAAAAAACCAGTCATCACAGCCACAGGTCTTCACCTATTCGCCTTTTTATTTACCTATTTTGAATTTATTCACCTGTTTTCAATTTGTTTACCTGTTTTCAATTTGTTTACTTGTTTTCAAGTTTTTTGCCTGTTTTACATTTGTTCCTGTTTTTAATTCAGAAAATAGATGGGTAACGATTTCTGACTTTCGCTTCACAATTTCTTGTGTTTATGCCGGCGTTTACCTAATCTCGAGTAGAAGCATAGAAAAAAAGTAAATTTAATATTATGATGTCCTTTAAAATCCCAAAATCCTCCTTAGTGAGAAGAAATGACATGACGAGCGATTGGTTAGGGTTTAGTGCAAAACCGTGTTAACGGGGTCTCTCTCTCTTTTTTTTTTTTTTTTGGTTTTCATTATGCCGCAAGAGTGCAGACTTGGCCATAATCACTTGAGAACGATTATCCGGTTGTTAGACTCCTTGGTGGGAGGAGATGCACTTTTCGACTACGTTTTACACACTCTTCACTGCCACATGCGATGTGAATGCTTATCCTACCTTACCGGTTTTGATTCTTTAAGCTTAATGCTTCTCTTTTCCTTACTCTGAGGCCCGAGCTCCTAACTTCCCCGTATCTGTTTCTAATTTTCGAGTCACGATTTCATCATTTTTTTTACCACATTTCTGGCATTCATTGATGACCAGCAAGTATGTAATAGTGACTAAATAAAATGAGAGGATGTGATAAATTAAAAAATATTTGGAACACCCACGATAGGTTTACCAAACGGTGACGGAACTTATATTTTTGGAAGAAATATCAACTTTTTATGTTCTCATTTTCTTTTTTCTCTTCTTTTTTTTTTTAATTGAACAGGTTTAAAGTTTGTGTAGGATATAATATGGTTCAGGGTCCGAGTAGAAAAAAGTTGAATGAATGGAAATCAATAGGAGGCATAAAATTGGTGCAAGGGGTCGACCATCGTATATTCCTAAAAGAATAAAATGTACAAGGGAATATGTAGAAATATGAGGGAATATTTGTAAAAAGTACAAAGCAGAGGTAAATGACCTAGTTTTAGCAAAAAAATTCATTATTGTGAGTGTATTTATAGCAAATCATGAATTAATCAATAATTAATCATTAATTAGTCATTAATCTTCCGTAAAAATTCAACTCATGAATGCCTGAAAAATGTAAGTTATGTGAAAATGGAGAATTATGAGCCTACAATAATTTGCATGCTATACAGGCTACATGGACTCGTAAAATCCATAAAGTATGGATCATGACGTTTATGATCTACGAGAAATTCGCTTGAACCGGCGCTTGTAGCACACAGCGTTGTTTCTAATCTTAAGTCACCGAGATTTGACCTTGCGACGAGATACATTCGCTTCCACCACCAAGACTCAGATTTCTGGTATCGAGATTAGCGCATGAGATAGCGTGAATCATTACCGGTTCATTCTCGGTCGAGTTTGCTAATACTATATCCCCGACGATTAGTTCCCACGATAGGAACGTTTTATTCGGAAGATTAAGAATTTGACCATTTTTATATATGCACAGATTATTGTGAAATGATGACTCGTAATGAGTCGCTGTAAACAAGCTACGAGGCTGAACATTTATTCCCAGAATGCCTTCTCGGCGCGAGGCTCTTGACGGCTACATAATTTTTATTGCCAATGTTTAAACTTCTTTCTTCGCCGCCTCGTAAAGAAAGTGCAGCTGGGTGAAGAAGTCGAAGACAGCCTCGGATGTTTTCTATATCGCTTGAAGCAAATACTCGAGTAGATATCAATTTAAGTGATATCTACTTTTTTGCGCACTCCAGCAGTGAACAAAATCTGTTCATACAACATTCTTCACTTCTTTCATCTCCGATGCTTCAACTCTTGCTTGGAATTTGAAGACAATTTCTGCTGCACCTAAAAGAAATACTGAAATACATCATCTAGGTCTAGATAACATCTCCATCATTTGGAAGAAAGTCAAGAAGCATGTTCTCACGAAGACGGTCGCAGACAACATCTTCCTTAACCCAGTTGCGTAATTGCCGGTCTCCAATTCCAGGAAATTTTCTCGTGAAGATTCCCGAATTCCATTTCTAGTGACCGAACCCTATTAGCGGTGAATCATTCCTTGCTATCGTGTCACCGCAAGAAATTGCATGTGAGTTACCGATTCGGTTGGCACTTCCCGAAGAGGTACCATTTATCACGCACGGCGGATCCTTCGAATGCCTTAAAACAAAAGCCATGAGAATTTTTGTGGAGGGCAACCCCGCGAACGATAAAAGGGGGAAAAGGACGTGGTGCGCAGGTTTGCTGCGGGAGGAGAAGGCTGAAGGGTAACCAGGAGGTGCCCATAACGCAGAGATTTTACGCGCCGGCGCCGGCGCCCCCCGCGGCCACAGACGCCGCAACCATAATACCGGTTGAACTCTGCACACGAGAGAGAGATCGTTGAGTTGAGAAGCTGAAGAAAGAAAGAAAGATGGAAAAAGAAGATGCGACTTGCAACATGCAAAAGCATATCCTAAGTCTATCACTGGCGCCTCCTGAGATCCCAGTAGGGTCCCCCAGGATCCTCTGTTGTTGCGCTGTTGCTGCTGTTGTGCATAAAGAGGCCATCTTATTCAAGGCATTTAAGTATTCCCCGAATTTCTATTGAACATCATTTTTATTTTGCTGGATAACAATTTAATGTAATTAAATTCAGGAAAACTTAACTATCATCGATAAAACTGATAAACTCACAATTATGACCGGTAACAGGAAAACGGAAAGTAGATATTTCATTCGGAATTAGTAAGAATATGAAATCAGATCTTCATCTATTGACCAGACACTCCAGGCATATTTAGATTTTAGATTTCAGACCACGCTTAGGAAAAATGCGTCGATAGGCTTCCGAAAGGTTCATATATGAGACCACTAACGACCTATGTCGCAACGACCTGTATCTCCGAAAAGTCTGGGAGTCCCGTGGACCAGGTGACGGCGGCGCCTCGAAGCACATCCATCTTCTTGGTCGGTCCAGTCGCGTCCATCCGTCCCTCGGAACTTCCCGCCGATCCTTCCCCAAGCCCCGTGAGTCCCACCACGAAGCGATGAAACAAGCCGGGGCCACAGCCGGGGAGAGGAAGACAGCTTCGGAACGCCAAGGAACGCTCTTGGTTATTTATTAGAGGGACTCGTTAAGGTTTATCCTCAAGTCCAAACTTCCCTCGGGCCGAGGAATAGCTGTCACACCCGCGTTATATTGGTCTGCGCGCATTGTTTTAATCTACACAGCTTCCTTTGACTCGGATCTCATGGCAGTAGGCACACCAGAAGAGTTTTCGAATCATCGAGATATACACAGACTCCGGCATTGCGACCTCAACGACTACAGATACCATCGGCTTGCGAACCGAGACGCCGACCGATGTCTGCGACATGGAGATTGATTATGTCGCTATATTTCAGAATCAAAACGAGCTGCTTCTTCCTTATCAGCGATTCAAATAAAATACCGGAAAACTATCTTGATGATTGTCTCGTTTTGTATCTCTATGGAACATTGTGCATTAGGTGTTCTATGCTGATCAGTTGTTGTAGGACTTTTTCAATAAAAGTCAGAGGATGTAATAACTTTGCCTATGAGGCGGATTTTCACTGCCCCAATATCAATAATTTCGCTGATTGACGTATAATACTTTATTTTTTTAAAATGATAATTCAAAATGACCTTCGGAATCTTCTACACGGACGATTTGGATATCCGGTGTAGAAATTTGGCTATGATCTCGATCGGATCCAGATCAAGGGATTTCAGACCGGGGCCCGGTTGGATCTTATATTTCATCACCGGTCTGAACCAGATTTGAAAATTTCAACACGGGATGTTAAGAATAAGCACCTGAAATACCTGTCGGACAGAATCGTTTGGGTTGTCTTCAATTGCAAGCATTTATGGACACCCTGTATATATTAGTTGTTTCTTTAATTTCGAAATGATCTTGTTCATGTTAATTTACCTGAAAAAGTGAATACTGGACAATAATTATTGTTGCCAACTGGTCTCCAGACAGGGTAAACCTTTTCTTGTACCTGCTCGGCTCGGTAACCAAATGTTTCATTTTATCTTTCCGACTATCTTCTTCACGCATATTACATTTGGTGGAAAACAGAGTAAAAGGAAAAGAAAAACACGAGGGGAAAAAAAAAGAGAAAGTCGCTTCATGTCTGGTAGGTCTTGCAAGAAGAACAAGTCGCGCGAATAACAGGATCAAGTTACCCTCTGGGAAAAAAGGTACGACAACGATCGAGACATTTTAACGGCGGTCTTTCTCAAAGAATTGAAAGGGTTGTGCCCTTTTTTGAGGGGCTTTATAAAGGAAATAATTTTAGTTGTGATTTTCTCCAATTTTAAAATTATTCTCTAGAAATAATTTAAATTCTTTTCGAAATGTCTTCAATTCCTTAAAATCTATAAGAAAACACCGGGGAAAATTCTGCATGCAGCTTCTAATGCTGACAACACTTTCTCTAAGATACTGATGTATACGCTTTTTAGAGATAGCGCAAGCAGGTTCAGCAGACAATGATGAAGCACATGCGAAAAGCGATGAAGAGGATGACGATGAGGACGAAGAGAAAGAAAAAGAGAAAGAAGTAGTAGAAGAAGAAGAAGAAGACAGGAGAAGAGGTTCGCTTTTCTTGTCGGCGAGATCAAGGTGGCGTCACGCCCCCTGACCGCCTCCTCTAATCATCGGCTCATTACTCATTAGTGCTAATGAGCCGCGCGCGCCATCCGTACCTACCCACTGCTAGGTCGAGAAAACACCTACCAATTGCTCACGCGAGGTGCTTGATTTAAATGACGCCCGGTATTCGGTATATTCGCTATATTATACACATCAGGCTTCTTGTACCGATAACGCACACGCAACAAGCATTTCGTGCATGTTTCGGCGCCAGACTCGATATCTTTTATGCTTCTCGGACACCGACGAAAGGTCGCAACGACGATGATCGATGAGGACAGAAATGACCAAAAACCTGTTCCGTATCCTCACTAATAATCGTTACAGAGGCTAATAGGATTTTTACCCTTTTCAATCAGGCAAGTTGAACAAACAAGCATTCGCACACTTTATACTAAAGACACACACTTATTACAAAAGATTTCAAGTGATTTTAAAGAATTTCAAGATATTTTAAGGGATTTCAAGAGACAATTGATGGGAATGTGCATTAAATCAACTGAGGAAAGTTTAATTATGCCATTTTTAAAATATTGGAAGATGTTATTGATATTTTCATGAATAAGTAATAAGTAAATCAAGTTCAAATTCTGAACAGATCCACTGGTGCTGAGGCTTAAAGCAAATAAGGAATCATTACATTACATTAACGCAAGAGGGATGTATGAAGATGACGCTGATGGTGTCGAGGGTTGCAGGAGAGGGTGAGATTCGATGTATAGAACATAATGTGATTGTTTCCAAACGATGGGTTGGGGTTGCTCTGACCCACTGATGAGTTCATCCCCCACTGATGTCGGGTTTTTCTTCCCGTTCCAGAAACATAACAAATGTTACTTCTCTTTGCGACTCGTCCTCTTGTCACTTTTGGCGTAATAAATGCTCTGGGATCGGAAAACCCATCCCGGCATGAATCAATAATATTTGATTTGGAAATAAGATGATTAAGTGAAAGTCTGATAAGAGAACCGAAAATTGGTTCTACCTATTTTCCATAAAAATCTCTAATCTTGTAAGATTCCAAGAGCCGCCATTTTGTATTTCTGAAAAATTATGAACTGTACACATTGCCACTTTTTTCAGTGTACTTCGGCATCGTTTCTTAAATTAAGGAGTTTTATAGGTACATTAGCAAGCTTAACGACCTAATCAGAAGACCCTGAGTGTCGGCAGGGCAGCTATGAAAGTGACGTGCTCGTTCTGACACCAAATCAACGCCTCGGGCTCGAAGGGCTGAAGCAAAAACTCCCTTTTATCTTTACCGATTCTTCTTTTCTACAAAAACAATCTCTATTGCTATTTTTCCGAGTTTGAGCCACAGTAGATGTACTCCAAACCCAAGAATATTTACAATTTATCATCACGATCATCTTCATACGAATACCTTCATAAAACTTGTCTCAATTCGCATCAATGCTTAATTTTGCTGAATCTTCATTAAAATCTTAGCAATTTTTAACAGATAGTCAAGTGTGTTTGCCTTCTTTTGAGAAATGTATGTTGTTAATCATTCGAACCTAATAGATACATAAGTCGTGTTATTCTTGACTATTGAGGTTTGAGATGGGGGATGGCTCTTAATCCTAGGGTCCCTGTTTCCCATAAAACAAGCCATGACATCGTATCCAGTGAAGCGGCCACGTGTGACGAGCGAGAAGCAGTCGAAAGAACGTTGCCACTCGTTATACATCCGTCATGGTCGTCGGTCCGTAAAATTGGCGCCACCTGCCACCCTACGCGAAATCCGTCCCTGTATTTCATCCCCAACATCAACCTACGCACTCATTCGTCTCCTATAGTATTTAATGCATTTATAATAGGAAATCCAATGACCCTTGACTTGTCCAGTCGTGTGGAAGTTATTACAAATTGAACAAGTGTACATGGTTCTATCCTCGGATCGATCCTCACATCATAAATTTATAATGTTTATAATTTATAAAGTTTCATGCATTTACCATATTATAAAGTTATTCTGAATATAACAAAGCGATAAATAAAGAGATGGTATAGTACTTTTATTTTTGCTGGTGACTGCAAAAAGATCCTCTTTTTAAAAAGGAAACTTTTTCAGCTGGTCTGACATCTCACTCGAAAATATGCTCGCCATGACGAAGCTTATATGTTTGTCAGTTCAGTGGAGTTCCTAACAAATGTTTCTATGTCTAGTTTGGTTAATCAAGTCTTCTCTCTCTCTCTCTCTCTTTCTCTAGATGTTTCTAGATGTTTGAGCAAACATAAATCTTGGCAGATCATGATTGACGTCTATTTAATAGAAACGCAACTACATTCTATACATAAGAAGGATAGAATGGGATAACATTAACTCATCCAGGAGTCGAGAGGGCTGGTCTCGTCTCGACGGGGGGCCTTTGTACCCCACAGGCCCCCTGTACTCTTCAGCCTTTCTTCCATTCTACTGGCTGCCAGCTCCCTCGTAAAGTCAAACGTTGACACTAGCCGCGGGACACCTCAGCCTTGTGGCACTCGAGTGGGCCCTTTTTTACATCACATGCGTCGTTATGTTATATTATTATCAATCCTAAATAACGACAAGGTCGAGTAGGCGTTATGTCGTGCGGAAAACGATATATGTGAGTCTTGCGGTCGTTGAACTCTTTTTTGGAAGATATACTCTATGGTCTATCCTCTATAGTCTATACAATTAAGATACAAGGTTTCGAACAAGCATTCCTCGCTCATATATCTTTAAATATGAACTCTAAGCAATTTGTGATACTAGAACGTCATGCGCGTCTTTGTCAACCATTTAGGCTTATGATAATTTTTAACACTTTGATCTTTTAAAATATCTTTATTACATATAACATATAACAATCTTAATAATTTACTTTCGTTGTTAGATTTTCTATTATTTTAAAATTAATTATCCGGATGTAAAGCAACAAAGACGTCAGAAGTTTTGTGAGGACTTGAGGAGTAACTCCGTCTTGCATAAAGTAACAATTTTTAATGCAGTTCTTCTTGATACCACTGCGCATGCGTTGCGCTCGGGCATCTGATTAGTTGCTATTCGCTAGATTTGGAAAAGTCGAGTGTATATGGCAATTGTAGGAATCCAATGTAGTTCATTTTTATCATCGAGTTTCCACTCTCACGTTTTGTATACTCCGCGTCTGAAAATCAAATATGCCTCGCACCTCATAATTAATGTAACTTTGATGGTTATACGAAATAACCGCCCTTAACTTAGATGGGAAAAGGGTTAATCTGGGTTACGCCAGAATTAGATAACACACAATTTCTCAACTGGTACTTTATTGAAAGAACTGTGCATTGCTCGCACAGTCTAAGAAACGCGAAGTATATAAATTATGAGGTGCGAGGCATATTTGATTTTCAGTCGCGGAGTATACAAAACGTGAGAGTGGAAACTCGATGGTAAAAATGAACTACATTAAATCCCTACACAATGGTGATCACAGCGCCATCTGTCGCAATAATCGCTAAATATTTTTGGAAATATATTTATGGACACCCTGTATAATACGCAATTCCTCGTATCTAACATCTGGCCGCAAGCAGAATTAAAAAAAAAATGTTTTCAGCTGGGATAATAATATAATTATTTGAACTTATGCTGAAGGTTTTTAAAAGAGTAATTCTTAAAAATTTTTGAAGCGAACATATCTCGTTATCGACAAGCTGCCAACCGATTAATCCGACGGAGCGTGTGCAGGGCCGAACTTAGTAACCTAACACCCAAAAGTAGTGAGGGTTCGAGAGGGGGTGGAGAGGGCAGAATGGAATCAGGGTTGGTGGCTGATCTCGTATCATATTTCGTGTTATTCAAATGCCAACAATGCCATTAAAAGATTTCTCCGGTAATCCTTTCCCCGCTGTTTAGAGTTGGCAAGAAGGACGTTTCTTGCTGGTGAACACGCCACAAACGCACAAAAGGGACTCGGAATACACAACAGCAGGACAACGGACACAAACAACTACGGGCACAATGAAGAACTGCCTATCTACAAGCTTTGTTCTTGCCGATCGACGAGATCCCTTATTTCCATTCTTTTCCGTCGACATTTGCTCACCGACGACTCGATCGGGGTTCTCTTCCGGTCTGATAATTTTCCGTGAGACGATCGAGATTCACAGATTAGGAGTTTGGCTCAGAAATATTTATAATTTATTGAAAAAAGGACAACGGCTGTTTTTCATTCTTGGGACTTGATCATGAATTCTTTAGTATTTAATACTAATTTTGCAAAACTTCTTAGAGTATTTTAAAATTGAGTGTATATGATTTCTGAGATGATTTCTTTAAAATTTCTTGAAATTTATCTCCAGTGTTACGTGAATTTTGTGTAATATAATCGAAGTCAATGTTTCGAAATATTAAAATTTATTTATCTAAAAATATATACAAGTAGAAAGTAACGAATCGCGCGCATGTTTTTACCAGTTTACTTATAAATAATAACCGTGTTTAAAGTTGCGGCCGCAACGGCTTCCAACTAAAGACACCCGGACTAAAAACGCACAAACCGCATGAATCAATAAAAAAAAGCATGATTCGTGAAAATACAAAGCAAAAATCGCGCATTCACGGCGCTTGATCGAGATAAAAGTCAGAAAAGAAGATTTATTTTTTCTGGGAATCAATTCTTAGCGAGTGTGGGTCACTTCGACACGTTGTGGCCCATCGCCATATAGTGTCTGGTAAAAATAAATTTCGTACAATGTCGCGAACGACGTGACATTCAATCCTCGTCGTCCACAAGGAAACCGTCGTGAATACATAAATGACAAGGGTGGTAGGTGCGCGGTTAAAGTGTCCGAATTATGGACGTCCTTTGCAACGAAAGTAATTGTTTCTCCAGGAACGTGGGTCTTTTAAAATGGACGCAGCACACGCTCGAAATGTCCAAAGTATTTTTTACAACGCTTTGTCTTCTGCGAGACTAAAAGTTCTTGACTCTAATTACTTTCAACTCCTCACTTTATACATAGCTAGTTATTATCTCTAAAATATAAATAGCTAGTTATTATCTCTAAGAGGTCAAAAAAAAAAACCATTTAAAAAGTCGAAAATTTGCGAGAACTAAAATTTTTTTTATTGCTTCTAAAACCTTCCAGATCCCTGCAAAAAATCTGAGAAGTTTAACGAGTTGTAAATTTCGCTGATAATTCTCTGTCACTTTTTATCAGAATCTAATTGATATCTTTTTTTGTTTCAGGTGAGTACTTGCAGCAGGCAAAATAGTTTAATAATGTAATCTTACCAGTCACGAGTTTTCGGTTACATTTGCTTTTATCGGTAAGTAAATATCTCATAAAATCTCTGTTTAATGGCATTCAAAAAGATTCCGTACAATTCAAAAATAATTGAAAGGAATCGAAAAGAATTCAAAATTATTTAAAAGAACTGAAAGAAACTTAAATGAATTCACAAGAATTGCAAAAAATCCATATATAATTCACAAATAATTGAAAGGAATCGAATAAATTCGAAATAATTGAAAGCCATATCCAAATAAAGTCAAATGAATTGAAAAGGATTTAATTAAATTCAAAGAACTTCAAACCCTTTAGGAGAGTTCAGGGATTTTCAAGAAATTTAACTGTATTTCTAAAAATTCAATTCTTATTAAGGAATTACTAAGGAATTGACAAAATTTTAATGTTTCTTTTTAAAGGATTTGAAAATAATTCAAAAGATTTCAAAAGTTGCAAGTGTCAAAAATATTTAGATTAATTATTCGGAAAAGCTTTTTCAATCCGGAAATCAAGGATAATTTTCGGATTTCCCGCACTCTGTTTATATTACATCATTTTTTCTTCGAAAGGAATAAATATTGTCGAGAGAATCTTCAATTTTTAAAATATTTCTATAGTTTGTGTTTAGATTATAGATTTTTCGGATGAAAGTAGATTTTATCGAACCCTTATTTTACGGCTTAGGCTTCTGTTGCTTAGTTTATTTCTCATCGAGAAACCAGAGTTGCGGGTTGCTCCCTCGGGAAAAGCATGGAAGCCTGCGACTCCTGCTTTTCCGCCCCCTTCTCGTGTCTGCTCATCTTCTATCCGGCTCGGTTCGGCGAGTGCCGAAACATAAATCTCCGTAACGCGAGGGACGCCCACTCCCGACGCCCAAAACTAATCAAATTTGGATTCGAAACGAAGGATGTGTGGTTCGCACGCTGAGTCAAACAAGTAAACGATTTCTGATTTCCTCCATTTCAATCACAGGGAATTGATTAAATTGTTTTTTGGTGGAGTCCATGTCAAGTGATCACAAGAATTTTCGTACTTGACTGTGATTTACGTGTAAATCAGTTAATAATAATTAATAATTTAATCAGTCCTTTAATAATGAATAAAAACCACAATAAATAATTTTGTTAATTTTCAACTACATTTTACTTCCTAAGAAGTAAAGAGTACTTTTAGTACCCAGAAAATTACTTTGGACACTTGTCAATTTTTTTAAAACTTTTAAATAGTTTAAAATAATTCAAAGGAATTTAAAAGAATTTACAAAAATTTGAGAAAAAACAAAAGAATTAAAAAATACTCAAAAGGATTGAGTTGAATTCAAAATTAATTGAAAGGAATCCAAGAAAATTCAAAATTATACAAAAGAATTCAAAGGAACTTGAGTGAATACACAAGAATTAAAAAAACATAAAAATAATTCACAAATAATTAAAAGGAACCCAAAATAATTCAAAGGAGTTGTAGGGTATCCAAAGAAATTCGAAAGAATTTAAAGGGATTTGATTGAATTCAGAGAACTTTAAAATAATCTAAAATAATTTAAAAGAATTTAAAAATAATTGAATATAATTCAAAAGAACTTGAATCAATTCACAAGAATTGAGAAAAAAGCAAAAGAATTCAAAAATAACGCAAAGGAATCCAAAGACTCCAAAGAGATTCCAAATAATTCAAAGAAATTCAAAAGAACTGTAAAGGATTTTATTGAATTCAGAGAACTTTAAAATAATTCAACATAATTCAAAGGAATTTAAAAGAAATAAAAAATAATTGAATATAATTCAAAGGAACTTGAATGAATTCACATGAATCGAAAAAAATCAAAAGAATTAAAAAATAACGGAAAAAAATCCAGAGACTCGAAAGAAATTCAATATTATTCAAAAGAATTTAATCCTATTCAAAATAATTCAGAAAAAATCATAAGAATTCGAACCATTTTTTAAAAAATTCAAAGAAATTAAATAGAATTCAAACAGACTCAATATAATTTAAAAATAATTTAAAGGAACCAATTGAATCTTTTTGAATTAATTTCAAGATCGGATTTATTTATTTATTTACTTATTTATTTATTTATTTATTTATCTATAGACTCAAAGATAATGTTTTGAATCTTTTTGTGACATCCGTGAAATGAAATGCAGCAAATATACCAAACAAGGAAGAGAGAGCGACGTTAATAAATCTATTTCTAGCGATTACCACGAATTTCCGCCAAGGGGAAGCTAAAAAAGGGACTCGCAGGATGAATGCATCCTTTTGCCTGAATTATCGCCTGGTAACATACGATTTCACTTTTTTCCAACCTCGTTCTCCCCGTCTCGCTTTCTTTCCTTCATTTGCCCTTCCATTCTAGCGGCTTCTTTTCCCCTGGCGACCTTTTCTTTTCTATCCCGCGGCTCTTGACTTCCAAACTGCGCTAAGTGTATCGTCTGTTTACACTCGTAACTTCAAAGCAAGGATCGCCGACCAACTTATTTTGTCGTTATTTCGCGATCACTTATGTCCACACACCATACACACAACATCGTTTAAACGAATTGCGAATTATATTCGGGACTAGTACGTTAAGTAAACTGAATTTTCTTTTTTCTTTTTTTGGTAGTAAATCCGTCCTGATCTTATCTTAAGATCTTCGAATTATTGAAAATTTCTTGAAATCATTAGAAATCCAAAGAATTTCAAAGAATGCCTGGAAATTCTTTATATAATCATTCGAAATCCTTGGAAAGTTTCTAAAATATGTTAAATAAACTATATAATCTATATATGCAGTATAACAAAAATAGCAAAACTAAATGTTAATTTCTATTTTCCCTAACAACTACTCGCATTTCCCTGACTTTCGTAAAATTTTAAGGAATTTAGGGATATTTCGCAAAAATAAACACCAATAATTTATTGAAAAATACGAATGTTATTGTTGTCATTAATTAAATTAGCAGCGAACAAGTGAGAATTGCTAAATTCCTTTAAGCGCATTTGCATTCGAATCGGAATCGATCGTAATTGGAAGTTAATAATTTTCTTGTATCTCCATCTGTTCATTTCTCAAAAAAATAAATAAATAAAATAAAATGGGAAAAATAGTTATTTCGATTAACGGACTCGTTTTGCTATGATAAATGGTTATTAGTTTAATCCAGAGTCGCTCGAGGTATTGATAAGCGACGAGCGAAAATGATAATCGCTTGATAAAACTATTTTAAATGGCACGCAACTTTGTCAAGGTTCTTCAGATTTGCATCTGAATTTCACATTACGAATGGAACGCGGATAAAGTCGATCGATTTTTTCCCATTATTGATACAGGAAATCTCGATTCCATCTGAATTCCTGAGAATATATTTATTTAGTTAAAGAAAATAAATGAAAGATGAAGATAAATAATTTTTTTTTAATTGTAGATATAAAGAAATAAAATAAAAGATTAATTCATTTTTTTACTCGTTGCAATTTAATTACATGAAAAGGGTAGGTTTGCTCTTAGCCTTCTTTTAACCCTTCTAGACCTATTTGTCTGTAATAATATTATTCAGAGTGTCGGTAAAAGGGTTGTTGGTTGAATTTACATTTGAGAATAGGGAGAAAATTATTAAGAGACTACATGACAATTATTAAGTTGTGATTATTGTATTTTGTATAAAATATGATATAAATGAGCAATATTTATGATTTATTGAATTTAAATTCATACAAAATTCAAATGAGATAAATAGAACTCAAGTAAGATTCACAAGAATTCACAAAAATTGAAAAATATTCACTATAATTGAAAAGAATGTATAAGAATTCAAAGGAAACTTAAGATAATTCGAAAAACTCAAAATAGTGAAAGAAAGGAATTCAAAAGAAAATAATTATATTGATTTATGACATAAATCAGTAATATTTTTAATTTATAATAAACAAACAAAGGGGCGATTTCATCCTGTTTCAATCACCATAAATCTGTTTACTTTACATTTAGTTTGATGTCACTCACGAGACAAGATAATATTTGTCTGTTTTAGGTAGTAAATTATAGCAGAAAATTGCACCAATTATTCTTTTCATTTTTCGTATCCTGATCACATAGTCACAAGAGCTTCGTGACTTTCATCAAGACGCGTGTCAGTAACTTGAGCGACCCTTCGTTCACGAAACGATCTTTCCCTCTACAAAATTCATCGAATCGAGTGCCACAACATCGTTTGTTTCAATTTTCGGGAGTCACAATAAATTTCTTATCAGAGCTCAGTTTACTATAACAGAATATTTTATTATTTTTTCCCGAGTTGAAAATGACCCAATTGGTCGAACCCACAGCAGCAGGAGATTTTTTATTTATTATTTTTATTAAAAAGAATTCAAAGAAATGTAAAAGAATGAAATTTTTTTTTAATCCACAAGAATTCAAAGCAATATCAAATAATTCGAAAGGATTCAATAGATTTCAATTTTTTTATTTAAAAGGAATTCATTTAGTTGAATCCTTTTGAATTCATTTGAATTTTTTTTAATTCCAGTGAATTCTTTTGATTTTCTTTGGATCTCCTTCAATTATTTTGAATTGAGCCTGAATTCTTTTTAACTAAAAAGAATTAATTCTATTGAATCCTTTCGGTTTATTTGGAAGTCCCCTGAATTCAAAAGAATTTAAAATGATTTCAATAATTCTGTTGAATTTTGCTGAACCAAAATTCATCGCTTAAATTACAAAAATCATTGATCAAGAGCCATTCAAATATCTCAAAAACTTATAAAAATTTTTCTAATTTTTGAAAACATAGCCAATTTTTGCAAAACTCTGAAATTTTTCTTGTGTTCTCTTAAAATTTCTCAAAATTACACGAAAACATTCGAAATCTCTTTAAAAATCTTAGATACCTCTTAATATTATAGTTAAATTTGTCTTAAAGGTTCTGAATTTCGAAATTTTCAAATCTATAAATAATGTAACGTTTTTGTGAAATTTATCCCCCCCCTTTTTTTTATCACAAAAAATAATTTAATGCGAATATGTCTTGAGGCTCATTCACCTTAAAAAGTCTCAAAAAGTCGATTTCAAAAAAGGTTTAAAATCCCACGAAAATTATCGACTACAGAAGCTAATAAAGTTGCATTTTCTTCCCTTCATCATTTGCAATTTTGTTGACCATAGTAGTAAAGTATAAATTTTTATAGAACATAATTGTATACAGCTAGACAAATATTAACACTTAAATTTATTTTCAAATGAAATTTTCTATGAATATGTGACTAAAAATGATAGTTCACGATGAGGCTTGAAATTCTGAAGCGGAAGGTATTTCTGAGACTCGATCCTCTTAAAAAAATTGCAGAGATATCAAGAAATCTGAAAGTTGTTTCTACAGCAATATTTGACATCCGAGTGAAGTGCGTCGGGGAATCCGAAGAGGGCCTTTCAAGTTCGCTTTCAAGTGTCCAAGTGCGGTTGATGATAGTTGATAGTTTGTCGCATGAATGCAAATGACTCTCGCAACAAGAAATAGAAGGAATCTTTTACAACTCGTTTCATTTTGGATCCCACATCGTGTGCTCGCGTCATAGCAACCCTCATCCCCATAATCGGGGCCACTTACCGGACGACCGTACGATTCTGAGAGTCGTTACAGCTTTATGAGCGAAACCACTTAGTGTATCGCTTCTGTAAGATGGGGTCGTTGCATGTTTAGATGAAACATTGATGAGAAAGACAGGGTGTTCAGCAACCTCCCCTGCCGTGTTATGAACATCACTTATCATTTTTCATTGTAGCTCCAGGTACTCTCAAGGGTTCCAGGACTAATACTTGTTTTCAAATAAATAATCCCGGCTTTCCTGTATCAAATGTTCTGAGCACATGAATCTTCTCCAAATTTAATTTTACCTCATTTTTATTTCACCGAAATTTTTACAGGGTGGCCACGAGATTCAAGTTTTTCATATCCCTGAAATTTCCCCTGACTTTCACACAAATTTCCCTGGCAGAAAAGTATTAAAATTGCGAACAAGTTTTAAGTGAAAATAGAATTGAAATTTGTTTAAAAATTTCGTTTAATATCACTTTAAATCTTTTGAAATTTAAAATCACTTCATAGCAGTTGAAATTCGTAATAATCTTTCAAAACGACAACCTTGGAAATTTCTTAAAATCCATTTTAAATTAAAAATTTTTAAAAAAGTTAAAATTTCTTAAAATTCTTACAAGCCTTTTAAAATCTTTTGAAATTCCACGAGAGTATTTATAATCTCTTAAAATTTCCAATTTCTCTCTTTTCCAAGTTTCTTAAAATCCTTTATAATATTCCCAGATATTCCATGAAAAACTTTCAAATCATTTAGAATACGTAAAACTCTTAAAATTTTGTAAAATTTCACAAAATCTTTTAAACATCATAAAAATCTCATGAAATGTTTTAAAATTCCATGAGCAAAATTAATATCTATTAAAATTACTTTAAAAATTCAAAATTTCTTAAAATTCTTACAAGCTTTTTAAAATCCTCTAAAATTCCACAGCAAGGAACTTAAAAATTCCATAAAATTCTTTGAATTCCCTAAACTTTCTTAAAAATCTCTTAAAATATCATGAAGTCCTTTAAAATTCCATCTTGGAAAGACCGCCAGATTCACAAAAATCAAGGAAAATTAAAATCTAAAAACCCTTTTTTCAGTTATAGTCAAAAAACGATTTTTTTTAATTTTTAATTTTTCAAAGCTTCTGAAACAAATTTGAGCGAAGAATTTTAGTTCAGCAAAATTCAACAGAATTATTGAAATCATTTTCAATTCTTTTGAATTCAGAATTCTGTTAAATTCAGGGAACTTCCAAATAAATCGAAAGAATTCAAAAGAAATCATTTTTTTTAGTTAAAAAGAATTCAGACTGAAGGATATCTAAAGAAAATCTAGAGAATTGAATGGAATTCAGAAAATTCAAATGAATTCAAAAGGATTCAGTTGAATTAATTCCTTTTATGTAAAAATTGAATTCTATTGAATTCTTTCGAATTATTTGGAATTTCTCATAATTCTTGTAGATTTTTTTTAATTTTTGGAAATTCTTTTAAACTAATTTGTATTCATTTGAATTATTTTGAATTCAGCTTGAATTCCTTTAGGTACATTCAAAATTAATAATCAAATGAAATAGACAGACATTAATATTATATACAATACAGAATCAAATAGATTTTAAAAGCCATTCTAATTTGACATAACACTATGAATAACAGGGTCGGTTGGGCGTGAAGGGTCTGAAGGGTGTCAATGACATCCGGTGATCTGGTTAACGTCCTGCTGAGAAGCAGTGTCGAAGTGCTTCAGACTTCCAGTGCGATCTCATGGTGGCGGTCCGCTTTCAAGAATCTAACACCGGGTTTACTCATTTCGTATCTCTTCTCTCGATGAGACAAGAAATATATTCGAGCAAATGTGTCGAACTGCTTCTCATTAAATTACACTTGTTGAAGTCAAAACTACACGGGTACTTCACATTTTCCCCCCTAAATCAATTTTTTATACACCTACTTAAAAACCTATAACAAAATCCTTTGAAATAATTCAAAAAAGTCATTTGAAAATTGAAATCTTATAAATTCACCCATAATCTAAAAAGTTCTTTTTTAAAATTCTATCAAATCCTTTAAAATTCATTTACAAAATCTTTGGATATCCAATTTCTTAAAATATCTCAAAAATTCCCAGAAATATCCTGGTAAAATATGCGGTAAGTCAGATTCGACTGTAATTCCTAAAATATTATAAGAAATTTATAATTTATTGATGATGAGTACTGAACAATTTCTAATTTTCATGAATATTCGAATTCCACTAACAAGTATGTTACAATCGACTTTAATCCGAATTAGAGTGTAAATTACATAAATTGAAAATATCTTATCTTGGGTTTAGAGCGATAAAGGGGACATTTTCATGTTGGAGGAGAAGAAGATAAAAGGGAGGAACAGAGAGGAGGAAAAAGAAGTAAAAGGTGAAGAAAAAAGTCGCAAGTATCGTATTACCGGTTAGGTTCATGGCAGGGTCTTTTTCTCTCGTTTTATCGCAAGGTCCGTAAGGCCGAACGGCCAATAAAATTAGGAGAAACCGGGGACCGTGACGCGCCTGGCTAATCTTGATGAAAAACAAGTACTTGGACCTAGGACTATTCGCGAGTGCCTTCCTTGGTCCCAATTCATGATAAATCATTCCCAGGAAAGCTATAAGATCGCTTAAAGTGAACACGTGTGCAATTTTATATAATAAAAGTATAGCTTTCCAGAATAATGATATCATAAATTATAATGAAAAGTAACAAATATACTTTTCTTATTAGAGCATATCCCAAGGATTATTATCTTGTTTATTTACTTATTCAAAGATATTTACCCGGGAATCCTGTATTAAAATACATATCGAACACATTATTGTCGAAAACCTGATTGGTTTGGAAATTGCACGAATTTTTTGAATATATACCAAATTTCGCAGTATATATACATTTATTATTTCAAGAAAATTTTTTCAGATTTATTGAGATTTTCAGAAATTTTAAGGGATTTTATCAGTTATTGGACATTTATATAGAATCTTAAGAAATTTCAAGGGTTTTTGTGAGATTTAATTTAATTTTTAGAAATTTTGAATTTATTTAATGTAATTTTCATGGGATTTAAAATAATTTAGGAGAATTAAGTGATTTGAGGGAATTAATGGCATTTTGTGAGATTTCGTGGGATTTTCACGAATTTTAAGGGATGTCATGACATTTTATGGGATTAAAAATTAATTTTAAGGGACTTGACGATATTTTGTGGAATTTTAAGTAATTTAAGGAACTTTTAAGAGATTTTAAGGCGTTTTAGGAAGTTTATTGAGATTCTAGAGATAATAAGTGATTAAATTTTATTTCGAGAAATTTTATGACATAAAAGATTTAAAGATATTTGATGGGATATTAAGTATTATAATTGTGAGGAATTTTAAGAGGTTTTACAATATTTCATAGGATATTAAGTTATTTTAAGGACGAAAAGGATTTTAAATTATTTACGAGATTTCATTGAATTTTTAGGGATTTCAAGAGATTTCATGAGATTTTAAGTAACTTTATAGGTTTTGCTAATATGCTGGGAAATTCTAAGTAATTTTTTAGGGATCTTAAGATATTTTATAATATTACTTAATTTTAAGGACTTTTATTTTCAGAAATTTTAAAGGATTTGGTGAGATTTCATTGGATTTTTAGAAGTTTGAAGTATTTAACGAGATTACTTAGATTTTTTAAAGTAATTTTAAGGAATATCAAGAGATTTTACGAAATTTAAAGAAATTTCACGAGATTTTTAAGGATGTTAAAGGGATTTGAATATTTTATAGGGTATATAATTATAAAGACCTTTAAGGGATGTTAAAATATTGTATGGGATATTAAACAATTTTTAAGACTCTTTTTCAAGAAGTTTTACGGAGTTTCATGGGATTTTAAAGGATTTTAAAGAACTCCAAGTTTCTATCATATATTTCAAAAATTATAAATTCTCAATTATTTTCTATACTTTTAGAATCCCTAAAAACATTTTAAAATCCTTTGAGTTGAAATTGTTCATAATCCTTTAAATCTTTTTAGCAAAATGTGTGCAAGAACGAGAAATTAATTGCGCACAAAGCACGCGAATCATAGTTAATAATCAATAAATAATAAATGAATAATAATAATTAATAATGTTAAATATTTGGCGAAATAAAATTTAGGGCTAATGACGATTCGGAGAATTGAAAATCATAAATTACTCATTTGGAAAAATAGACATTATATTAAGTAAGAAGTCGCGTAGAAATAAAAATTAGGGGAAAAAACAAATCAGAAAAATAAAAAATCTGAGGAATGAAAATTATATTATATTATATTATGTAATATATATTTCTCTTGAAAGAAGTCTCTCGATGATTATGATGATGCTTTAGCGGTAGAATGTTTAAAAGGGATCAAGAAAATCATTTTTCATGCTGCTTGTAACTAAAAGAGAAAGGCACTAGTTGAAAAGCCCTATTATAGCGAATTGAAGTAGCAATGGGAGTTTACACAATGCATGTAGCGTGACCAAGTCCATTAGTAAAGAAATATACATAATTAAGCGTCTATCGTATAATCATGCCTGCATGGGTCTCAAATGGCAATTTCGCAGTCACGTATATATATGTATATGTTTACATCGGTGTCAAAAGACGAAAACTTCAAGATCTTGAGCTCGTGAGAAGAAACGTATATTTATGTATTCGGCATTTATCTTCTTTACTTAAAATATCAAATTCCTAATGTCAAAAGATCTTACTTATTACAGCATAAATTTTTTCCTAAAATTAACAACTAGGCTTATATAGGTAGTTAAAGAAAAAGCAGTTATTCCCACCAAATTGCAAATCGGGATGATAAATATTTTTATTAATATTTGTAAAAATAGTCATCCCTGAAAATTCAAATTCCGAGAAATTAAAACTCCCGAAAAAAAATTAAAAAAAAAAAAAGAAATTCAAAATTTTTAAACTTAATATACAATTAGGATAATCGCAAAGCTTATGATACTTTCAACATTTTCAAGGCCAGTCGTTTCCGTTGATTAATGTTGTTTCATTTTATAAAATTATATTCAATATACGAAATCGTGTTCCATAATTTCTTAATAAATTTTCTTTCTTTTATCCTTACCTTCCTTCTTTTCTTTCCTGATCAGCATCCTACGCGCATCCGCTTCTCGGATCGCCAATTACAATGTTTCTTTTCGAATTGATTCTATTCCTTTGTTTTCTTTCTCTTTTATTTGGCATTGGCACAATCTGCTGCATTGGCAAACTGGATGCGGTCGCGCGATGTCCCTGTAAGTGGTACCGACGGATAAAAGATTCTTATGGTCTCATAAGACCCTCCATTCAAAAAGAAGAGAGAAAAAAATATTGTCATTTAGATAGTAAGGTACTCTCTTTGCCGACACAAAATTCTCCCGAAATCGTCAGTGATATCAATGCACTGTCAATCCTTAATTAATAATACAGGACAGAAAAATAAGGGAAGTTTTAGGGAAATTAGGAAAAAAAAAATTTTTTAATTGTCAGGGAAATGCAAGTAGTTATCAGAAAAAATATAAATTGATATTATATAAATAATAATAAAGTAGAATCACTTGTCGTGTAACTTTGTCTTACAATTTTTTTTAAGACTTTTTATTAGTAATTATGGTAATTTGACATTGTAATAACATAACCGTGTTTTTTTGTTATTTTAATATAGCTTTTATAGTTTATTTAACAGAAATTAGATTTCTAAGAATTTCTTGATATTTGGTGAGATTATAAGAATTTCTAGAGATTTCATAAGGATTTTAAAAATTTTTAAAAGATTACGTAAAATTTTTAGATATTTTTCAGAATTTTTAAGTGGTTTTAGGTAATTTTTAGGGATTTTTAGGCGTTTTAAGTTATTTTAAAATTCATCCTAAAAGTTTAAAGGAATACTTGCAGGAATTTTTTTAATTTCTTAAAAATCTTATAAAATGTGATAAATTTCATGACGACCTTCAACATTTAAAAAAAAAACCTTTTGAAATTCCCTAAATCATAACTTTCAATTTCCCAATCCCATGTCAAGTAATTTTAAGGAATTTTAACGGATTTCATTTGCTTTTGTCCTCCACATTAGAATCAAATTCTCGAAATTTTTTTAAATGCCTTCAAATCTCTTCAAATTCATTAAAAATCCTGAACCTCTTTTGACTTTTATTTTAGAATTCTCTTCAATTATTCTGCTTTCTTTTGAATTTTTCTGAATTCCTTGAAATTTCTCCTGAATTCCTTAAAATCCTTAAAATCTTCTGTAAATCTCTTAAAATCTCTAAAAAAAATTCAAATCCCTTAAAATTCTATAAAATCCCTAAAAAATCTTTTGGTATCATAAAATTCTTCAAAATTCCCAAGAATTTTTTCTGCCGTTTCTTATAATTTCACGAAATCCCTTCAAATTCCTAAAATTGTAGGGACATTTTAATTTTTTACAGTGATACCATAAGTTTTGAGGATCAACTTAACTCAACTCGACTTAAGAATTAAAAAAACTCGATCCAGAAACCCTTATCGCCTGCCGTCTGTCACTTTCCATGCGCACGTGTTGTTGGGCCGAACAAGCTAGTCGGACCTCTAATGAGAGTTGGGTCCTATACAGATAAGTCCGTTCGGGGCCACCCGAACTTGACCATATACATTCCTGCCTGGTTTCCTGCGTAGCTAGAGCCTTTCCCATCCCCATGGATTTATCTCGCGTTCGCTGACCAGAGATCCCTTTTCCTCTTTTTTCCCCTTCTTTGCCCTATGTTTGCTCACCACCCTCTTCTTTCATTCTTTTATCTTATTATTTTGCCCGGGTCCATCCATTTTTTTTCTCTCTTTCTCGCATGCACTCCACATGGCAGACCTCTCTACTCCTTGATATCCCTGCATAAACATCTTGAGTTTATTCGGCCGATTTTTTAACCTGTTCCTTTTTTACACCAAATAGAAGACTTAGATCCTCTCACTCTTGTTCTTATTTTATCTCTTTTATCTTTTATAACTTGTTTTTAATTATTGCCCCCTATCACCCTTTCATGGACATAATTCTTTTTATATACCCCCATCAGTGTCGTTGCACTTAATTTCCACTTCATTGCGTTAGATATAAATTTTCTCTTATACTTGATAAAAGGATTCAGAGGATTCTAGACAATTTCAAATCAAAGGATCGTTTAAAATGTTTTTAAAGACTCCTAAAGTATGCAAAATAATAAATAATTAATAGTTTTTGAAATATAGACCTTGAATTCCTTTTGTAATTCCAGAATTCCTTAAAATTACTTAAAATTAGTCAAAATACGATGTAATCTCATTAAAACTCTGAAAATTCATGAAACTCAACCGGAAATTTGTAAAATCCCGTGAATCGCGTTAAAGTTCTTAAAATTACTTAATATCCCATAAAATAATAAAAAATCTTTTGAAATCATAAAATTCTTTAAAATTCCTATAGAAATATTTTACAGTTTCTTATAAAATTTCACGAAATCCTTTCAAACTCCTAAAATATCCTCCCTCTACTTCTAGCATTGTTATTTCAATATTTCTCTGAATTTATCTTCACCGTAGAAATAATATCAATGAAAATTAATAATGACAAGCTGGCAAGAAATATTTTCCCGTTTATTCTAGTTGTTGCATAACTCTGTAACATGATAACGAGACCGGTAAATTTGAAGAAACTCGGCAAACGGCTTGTTACCGATATAGGATGGAGGATGCAAACCCAAGACTCCGCATAACGAAGAAAATTTATCTAAATCATTAACCGTTAACCCCACGCGGATTAAGAAAAAATTCAAGACTCGCAACGCCCATTACGGATCTAATGAAATAATAATGTAGCTTGCAAATTAACGAAGACGTGATATCGACTGCAATTAGTACTTCTTGCTATGTTGTGCTCGGAGAATTTATTAGACAACGTCTTATCGATCACAGTATTACAAATTATAATGCATAATAATCTTATGAATTATGTCGTTGGCTGTTAAGGATATTAATTGGCGAAAATATACGTGTTAATTTATTGCTTGGCAAATTCATTGGTCACAATCTCTTCAAATTGCTTGAAATTCGTTAAAATTACATAAAGTATCATGAAATTTGTTAAAGTGTCCTGGAATCTTGTGAAACTTACAGAAATCCCTTGAAATCTTGTAAAAACACTTGAAAATCTTTTAACTGTTTTGGACTTGAAGTTTTAAAATTCCGGGAAATACTGGGTAAATTTCTGCCATTAAATAAATAAAAATAAAATTGCTTTTATTAATTTCGGCCCTCTAAATATTTGAATCATTGATAATAATTTCGAAAGAATATTTCAGCGAGCACTTAAAATTGTAAAAACAACTATCACTCTGTGATACAAAAAAAAATCTTAAAATAAAGAATATATATGCCAATCAAGAGCATTAAATCTGACAAAACTAATCTATTGCCGATTATTTACATTTATTAATATTTTTTGTGGGTCGTTGCCAAAAAGTTGTGAAATTCATGTCCCAGGCGTCAAAATGTCGAATAAGAATAAATATTGTAGATTTGATTTTCTTAAATCATTTTAAATATTTTGAAATTACTGAAAGCAAACTTTTAAGATCTCCTAAAATTCCATAAAATTTCTTAAATTCACTTAAAAAATCTTTCTACAAAATTTCACAAAATCTTCAAAACTCTTGAAATTCACTAAAATCAAATGAAATATCTTAAAAACATTTCAAATATTTTGAAATTACTTGAAGTTCCTTAGGTTTTTTTTTTTTTGAAACTCTTTAGAATTCCATGAAATCCTTTAAAATTAATTCAACACATCTTTAAATCTTTTTAAATCATGTTTTGCTCTTAAAAATTGATTAAAATCTCTTGAATTCTTTTAAAATTAAAAAAAAGAAACTTTATCTAGTATAAATAAACTGTGACATCTTGAAATCTCTTGAAATCTCGAAATTTTGAAATCAGGTGTATACTTGAAAATTCAAGTGGTGAACCCTTCGAATCTTCTAATTAATTTTATAATAATTTCAAACTATTATTTATCCATTCGGTGGAAAAAATGAAAGTACAAGTTTCAAGTTTAAAAATTGCCATAGTGTTATCTAGAATTTGAAACACGTTTGTCTAGAAACGCGCTGTGAATAACCCAGTGTTCCGGTCGTTTTGCTGCGTTGCGTCGGTGGGTAAACATTAAGATAGACTCCAATTAGCTTATCGATAAATACCGGGATATCTACCTGCTACCGTGAACGGAGATGTTAGACTAGTTGATGCTAAGCTGCACTACGATAGACAACCCATAATTTAAAAATCTAACGACATCAATAACGATTTATGAACTCTTTCATAATTTAAATAAAAATTTACTGGCGACGTTTAAAACTCCAATAAAATCCCAATTAATTTCCAATTTTTACATTTCAATTGAAAATGTGCTTGAAATATTCCTACAATAAACGAGAAATGAAATTTCATCTTTTTAAAATAAAATAATTTCATTATAAAATGCATCAAAACATTCTTGCATCAGATGGTTTAAATAAAAATACCCTTTTCCGTATAAATATCACTGTATTTTTCATTATTACATTTCAATAAATATTTTTAGTCCTATTTACAAAAGCATCAGATAAAACAATTAAAGATCTGAAACATTGCGGAGGCGATGAATAAAAAATCCCTTCAAGCGCCTTTTTATTTAATAATTTCGCAATTGTTCTTCAATTTTCTAAATTCTTCAAGAATTTTTGTACTTTTCTGGGAAAGACTTGGGGGATCTGTTACCGTCGCCTCTGCAGAGCCTCGAACAAATAAACCTAATAAAGTCGTCACCGACGCTCGAGATTAATTTGCTAATGAAAATTTCATACAATCGCACAAAAACAGTTTCACCTCGGTGAAAATCTCCTCATTTTAAAAACGAGAAAACTTTTTAAATGTATATATCGATTCTCTCGTGATTGAATATATTTTTAGATGTTATTCTTCTCTTTTGACATTTTTATTACAAGAAGCTGTTAACAGTATAAAGGAATTGATGAAACAAAACAGGAAAACTTTTTCATTAAATGTCCAAACATCTATTTTAGAAATGCAGTCTGAATCTCGTAGCGAGTAAAAGTAACAATAATAAATTTTATTACAAAACACGTTTCGCCTCTGCTCGTCGCGATCGGAATTCAACTTCAAAAGTCTCTTCACAAATTTATCTCCACCGTTAGTCGCGTTGAATTATTTGCATTATTTTTCGTTTATAAATTATTATCGAAGACTAGCGTAGATCATAAAAATAGGATCACTTTTAAAAACCAATTTAGAGAATTAAAAACGTTCTTCAATATTATGTAGACTTGAGAAGTAGAAAGCTGCTTGAAAAAGAAACTTACAGTTGGGAGTCAAATCCAAACTTCAACGCGACTATAGCGACGGCAGATCAAGTTAACTCGCTTATTCGCGGGAAGAGAGAAAAACATTTCGAAAGCAACTCGAAAGTCACCCGAATCTCACCAACAACAAATTTTCCCTTCCTTTCAACATTCTGAAATCCAAATACTCTCTGCTTCCCATCCACAAGACAAATTCGTAGTCGCTAAAATTGTATCTAATTTTCTCGACTAAATGTCGAATCCAGATATTCGACATTCACATCACCATCATCATCATCATCACTTTTTCATAGTTAAACTATGGCACTGACTCGGGTGGTTTGTCATCGATTCACGACACAATCACAGCATCACTGATTCACAAGTCAGATCTTCTTAATAGTGTAAATGCAGCTTCTGTTGAGTCAGGCATCACCTAATCGGGTATCACCTAAGCAGGCATCACCTAATCAGGCATCACTAAAATTCGGCAATTATAGCTTTTCCAAAGCTCGACTGTTAGTGATCAACTCCCTCGTGAGTCTCCAAACTTGCTTGGCTGCGTTCTCCAAGCCACTCGGGGACTTGCCTTTGAAGAGGTCCAGATTAGGGAGGAAGTAGTGAGGACACCTTTTGCACTGAAGACACGATATTAACTGTAAAAATATCCCATTGATTCTGTCAGCGAGACAGGCTTCGTCCCACTCAATTTCGTGGGGATGTTTCTCACATTCATAAAGCAAGAGGGTTTTCATGTGATAACTCGTGACGGGATTCCCCGGAAGGTCGAGGTGTCGATCCCTGAGAGTCTTGAGAATACTGAGACACCTTCTTCTGCTGCCGCCTTGGAGAAGTCTATTTTCAGCGTCGATAAAAGACAGAGCCCAAGCATCGCCTTCCATCGCCGATTGCTTGCCCTGGAGTCCAATGCATTCCTTGGAGAGCATGTCAAAGCCCTCTGCTTTGACTTCAGCGACGATATTCGGATGCGGCCAGGCAATGTGAGGACTGGGCCAGTGTGAGGCTGATCTGGGCCAGAGTCCAGCGCACTTAAAGGCCGGCGTGATCTGCACGACGTACCTCTCCCTGATCCTGAGCTTCACCTCCGTCGTATCCGCGATCATCTTCACAGAATCTCTGTAAGCGCACTTGTCGCAGGCTTGGGCAACAAGAGTCTGGAATCGGGATCTAATTTTCCGCGCTGAGAGGTATCCCGAGGCAGTGATGAACTCGACCCAGAGGGACATTGATCTCTTCCTGCCGTCACTGAGCTTCAGCACAGCGCAGCCCGGCAGGGTGCCGTCATCGACAAAATTTAGGACTCCCATCTGGTTCAGGTATATGACTATTTCGAACTCCGTTGGCGAAATTACATCCAGCCCGTCGAATCTCCCGTTGTAGTCCGTCAAGGATGAGATGAACCTAGGTTCCTGCACCTCCACTTCCTTCAAGACGTCTTGCACAACTCGGCAAACTTCCTGGATGGTTTTGGCCACTTGGCTCTTGCGGGTCATCACCCGCTCGCCAAAGTACTTGTTGATCTGATAGGCCATCTTCGTGGAAGCAGAGAGCATATCCGAGGGCACCAACATTTTCGCTCGGAGTTTGGTTTATCCTGGGTTCCAAATCACTCTAAAATCACCGTAACAGTCGTAACATCTTGATTGGGGCGTTTTTGGGGCATCCACCCATGGAAATATCACTTTTTGCACTTGCGAAACTTGACAAAAATCAGATTCCGGACCCTCGAGGCGTGGGTTGAAAGTATATGGAAGATGCGCGCAGCTTCGAGGGTCTCGAGGCTGGAGTTGGTTGCAGACTGAGGCATCGACCACACCACCACGCGAGAGAAACTCCTCGAGCAGGGCAGGTGATGTTCCACGCCTCCGTGAGTGGGACCACATCGCCGAGTAGAATTCTCCTGCCAATGAAGGAGACTCGGGTTCGTTTAGCCTCGCCTTTTGGTGCCGCCCCGCGGCATCGATCCAAACCCCACCACTCTGATGTTCAAGTTCCAACCATGTATACATACTGGCTACACTATGAAAGTTATGGATAGCGAGAGGCTCACAAGGTACCCTCCGCAGTCCGCACTCTTCCAGACCCTTGCTATGAATTATGCAGGACGCCTTTTTAGTCAGAGACTGAACACGAGAACCCCCTTATTTATTTCGAAATTTTCGATATGGCGAATACAGCTTGGCTCGTGACTCTCGAGGATTATGACTCCAGGACCTGGAGATCACATTACACTCTCGAATTTCGACTGGGGAAGGCACTCTACATCGATGGACTTGAGGACTGCAAAGATTTTCAGAAGGACAAGCAGTTATTCCGACTTAAGCACTTTTCCCGTCTTAAAAGTATCTATAACATCATGATTGTGTTACAACCCAAAATTTTTATAAATTTTATTGTTCCTAACAAATCGCATATTCCCAAGCACCTTTCAATTCCTATTGTTCCTTTTTCTTTTATATAATAATGTGCCTTGTTACTAGAAGGTTTTACTTTCTCTTTCAGACATTTATGTCCGCACAAAACCAATATTCAGTTTGAACATATTCAAAGAACTCTAGAACCAAAAATATTGGATGGAGATTAGACTAGTTCATAATATCTGAAAGAATGAAAAACAAAATATATGAAAGCACAATTGTACATCATTGTTGTTGTTTTATTTGTGGTTACAATCCAAATTGACAATTAAATTTACAATTTCTAAACAATAGCAAGTCAAAACACATCCAATTTTGGAATGGATTCAAAACAATGGATTTGTTTTTGTTGAATAATAATGAATTTCCAACACGGTTGAGGAAAATATATTTTTATGCAGTGCAAACCTGTGACTGTAAACCTTATTCTTAAAAACTAATGAACTAATTAGCTAATGGGAAAAGAAACTTTCTTTAGTATAAAGTCTTACGGAAAAAATTGCTATGGTTGTTACAGAAGTAGTAATAATTGTATACAATTTAAACAACATAATGTGGTTGCTACATGTGGTTGCAACTTGCAGCAACCACAAATTATAGTTGTACCATATTTTACCATTTCTGTAGGCTTGTGAAAACCGTAAAGTTTATCTTCCGTGCTCATTTCTTGTTTTATTTTTCGTCTTTTGGTATTCCAAAATCAAAATGATTATATAATTATTCTTCCCTAAAAAAAATGAACTTAGCTGTGATGGAAAATTTCTTTCTTCCATAAACTCTCATTTCTTGTTTTGATTTTCGTTATTTGGCGTTTTCTAAGTAGAAACAAATCAAAATTTTAGTCTTTCTCCACAATTCCCTATAAAAAATTTGTAAAGCGATGGTTGACGTTGAATGTTTTGCACATATATTTCTTACCACTCTTCTGATTCATGACGTATAAGAATAGTAAACTAAAAAAAAGTTACAGCATCGTTTCACAGTTTTTCAGACGACTTTCAGTAGCAATGACTGTTGGTACCTGTTCTTGGTTGATTAGGTATGGAGATAAGCATAATTCAATGAGTAACGATTATTTACTGCTGACATTATCGCTTTTTTCTTTACCGTCGACAAGCCGAGAACACGTTATGGATGACGCTAATGCCAACTCTTATTGGCGGTATATTGTTTTCTCGGATATTAAAAAAATCACATTCCTGGAATAGGATTAATCAATCCCATAAAGTATTCTGACATTGCTTCCTTGTCGGCATACAATCTCCACTTTTTAACATGCTTCTGAGAAAACGCGAAAGTTAATAGAGATTTCGAAAAATAAGGCAGCATATCTCGAAATCTATAATAGAAACAGATATACAAAAAAACTTGTTGTCATTTTTATAAACAGTTTCTGTTATCGGGAGGAATTTTCTTCTTTAAAATTATATGGTGTATTTATTAAATATATACTTACCACCTAATTATTTGACTTTTGCTTAGATATTGCAAGAATTATGTAATTATATATAATTATAATCATATAGGGTAAAATTAATATTCTAATGCAAATCTTCATAATGGAATATCTATATTTTCGTCGTCAATATTTACAGCTTACACTTAGAGTACAAACATTCGACTAAAAAATAAATATAATTTAAATAAACATTTGTATAAAAGGAAATATATTTACAATGCAACAATAAGTATTCAAACTATAATTTGAAACTCGTGGCTAACGCATAAATATAATATTTTTAATAATAATAAATCACATTACGCTTTGCGTTAATCATATGCATACATTATAGACATTCTGTGAATCTGAATTAGTTAATGACTTGATGAATTCGTTAAATCTCACTCATTCAAATTTCGAGAGTAGGCATGCATAATTTTCAACAAATAGACATTTAACAGTAGCCTCATAAAAACGATAAAAATATATACTTTCTGTTACACGTGTTTTCGAAATTTACTTTTCGTTGTATTAGAAGCGATCTGTCAAAATTCCTATATTTTTTTTAAAATCCGTGTCTTGAAAAATCCCTCTAATGAAAAGAAGTAATGAAAATGATGATTCAATTTATACATCGATTATTTTCTTATAGAGGTATATATAACGTTCGGTAATTACATACTTTAAGTGTAACTACTTTTAATATTTTTCTAGTGTTATCAAATGACAAAATCAATTAAAGGCGCATTTATATGAACATAATGTATTTTGATCATTACTTTTTAGACTGAAAACCTTTCATAATTAGTTCTCAAAGATCCATTTTATCTTCCTTTATGGAAACGCTACCATAAAAAATAGTAAGAATATTATGACGATGTACTTAGCCGGTTTGTTGACACTTTAGCAACTTTCTTATACATCTTTATTTTCTATGTAATACTAAGTACGGTACTGTCATTAGATCTTATGAAAAAAAAATGCTATTCACGAATTGCTATACACTCTCGGAATCTATTACATCCGCATTTTACTATGAAATTTTCAAAGATAGTCTACATGGTACTTCTTTGTAGACAGACATACAAAATAACAATTGCACTTTGTCCAAGTCATCGCCAGTGGCGATTTCAGAGATCCGGATGTAAATATCATTTGATGCCATTAAAATAATTTAATCCTCCTACCCTTAACAAAAGTGTCAAATGATGATTGCTGGGAAAAGACAACATTCCTAATGCAACAGCATTTCTTCTAATGAATAAAAACCTTGTAGTAATCATCAAACTACATTAACAAACCCTAGAAGCAACAAATCACATCCTACGACTTCTCAAATCATCAAATATTTCTCACAAAATCCCAAACCCGGAAGACGCTATAGTTTTTCCAGCGCACGGCTGTTAGTTAAAAGCTCTCTTGTGAGTCGCCACACTTGCTTAGCAGCGTTCTCCAAACCACTCGGCGACTTCCCTTTGAAGAGATCTAGATTAGGAAGAAAGTAGTGAGGACACCTTCTGCACTGCAGGCAGGATATCAGTTGAAGGAATATTCCATTAATCCGATCAGCGAGCGCACCCTCGTCCCATTCCGCCTCGACCGGATGTTTTTCGCACTCGTACAAGAGCAACGTTTTCATGTGATAGCTCGTGACTGGATTACCCGGCAGATCAAGATGCCGGTCCCTGAGAGTCTTTAAAATACTAAGACAACGCCTTCGACATCCTCCCTGCAAGAGTCTTGTTTCCGCTTCTGTGAAGGACAAGACCCACGCATCACCTTCCATCGCGGACTGTTTCCCCTGGAGAGCGACGCTCTCCTTTGAGAGGAGGTCGAATCCCTCGGTTTTGACTTCCGCAACCAGGTTGGGATGAGGCCATGGGATGTGCGGGATGGGCCAATGGGCGGCGGATCTGGGCCAAACCCCTGAACACTTGAAAGCCGGCGTGATCTGCACTATGTACCGCTCCCGGATCCTCAACTTCACCTCGGTTGTGTCCGCGATCATCTTAACGGAGTCCCGGTAGGTGCACTTGTCACATGCCTGGGCGACGAGTGTCTGGAACCTGGATCTGATCTTCCTCGCTGAGAGGTACCCAGATGCGGTGATGAACTCGACCCAGAGGGACATTGATCTCTTTCTGCCGTCGCTGAGCTTCAGCACAGCGCAGCCCGGCAGGGTGCCATCGTCGACGAAGTTGAAGACCCCCATTTGGTTCAAGTAAAGGACCACCTCGAACTCGCCAGGCGATATCACCTCCAGGCCCTCATAGCGGCCGTTGCACTCGGTCAGAGAGGAAATAAACCTCGGTTCTTGGACCTCCACTTCCTTCAGTACATCCTGTACCACCTTGCACACTTCCCGGATGGTCTTTTGCACTTGACCCATGCGGGCCTGGACTCGCTCTCCGTAGTACTTGTTTATCTGGTAGAGCATCTTGTTCGATTGGGCAGCCATTATGTCTGGCGGCACGAGCATCTTAAAGACCTTATTATCTTAAAGCTTTATTATCGTAAAGCTTTATTATCTTAAAGCCTTATTATTTGAAACCCTGGACTTATTTAATGGTTTGTTTGTTTGCTTATTTGATGACGCGTTCTGATCACATCGCGTGCATTTCACTCGTCACGGAATTCCGGAGTTGGGTGACTCTCCAGATGACTCGACATCTTTTTATCTAGGATATCTACGACGACCGGATCGATTAGTTACTTCTTTTAAGAGATAATAACTGCTCTACGAACAGGTGCCAACCGGCAACGAAAACGGCGGGCAACGAGATGTTCGGAACGCGACGAGAGAGTCCCGCTGAGACCAGTGGTACGTCACCGGTTCATTCGGTGGCTGTTGTGGCTTGTTTGGCACAAGTCCCGCCTTTCCTAGTGACAGGGTCACGTGGCGTCTGCGCGTTTGGGACACGCCCACCTGCGTTCGTGCTCTCCTTGTTAGTTGGATCCCGACCCACCTCGTCGGGTTCGAGCAGCCTCGCGAGTCTTAATTGACGGTCGATGTCCTATATCACTATACCAACTCACGTGGGCTATACTTTAATGATGAGATATGGAAACAAAATATCGATGTTCCAGAATATCGAAACATCGAAAAGTGGAGTCAAAAACACTGACTTCAACGTCTAAAGATCGATATTTCCGATATTTCGATATCGATGTCCCATCACTACTACACTTTTCCCGATCTTTTGTCCGGCCCATAGATTACGTTATTTGGCTTTTAAATGTCCTTATGACGTCTTGGAGCTTTAAAAAAGTTTCGACTATAATTGCCAGGAATCCTGCCGTCAGGGGTCGTCTTACCGATCATAAATCTGTCGCATTCAGAGTCCGCTGTGGAAACAGTCACAGGATATCGGTTTCCCTTGTCTGGTTCCTATGATTATTTCTTGCACGCTTCGAAGGAGTTGATGTTATGTTTGCCAGGATTCATTTGAATATTCGATATTCGCATGATAAAGAGTTTGCGATATTTATGGTCAATTCAGAAAGATTATAAGTTGATTTCATTTCATCTTTCAGTATTCTGTGCGAGAGAATATATATCACATGAATATTTCTTATTAAAAGGGCATTAGCGTCATTTTGCACAAATAAGTTTTCCTTTTTTAAAGGAATGTGTGAAAGTACTTAAGTGCGGTCTTGGTTTGTTTGAAAAAGAGAGAATAATCTGATACGCAATGCGTGCCATATCTAATAGAGAAACTGCAGAATCGTAAACAATGGATGCTGCGGCACGAACTAACCCTTATCTCCCTCGAGCGGTATTTGTTCTGAATGTCATGCGCGGGTCTCCATGGGGTGGCTCTTAGAACAAATCCCACACGTGCCACAATATATTTCCCAAGCTTGCACATCGAATTCATGTCGAAAGCCTCCGTATAGAAATTGCCCTATATATTAACCTAAAGATATTATAGTAATATCTCATTAATAACAAACATCCATTTGTATTCAAAACTTAGCTTGTAAGTTAAGACGAACTTTGTTCGGAGTTAGAGTTTCGATGATCAATATTGTTTCTGGACTTCGAACTGATGAACAAACTGGTGTTAACTAACCAATTTTTGGATAGATTAGTAATTTTACCTTTCTGATACAGTGGCCCCAACTCGAGCACTGTACTCTACTGCGCATGCGTCGCACTCGGTACCTGATTGGTTGCTATTTGCGGGCAATTTGAAATGCTAAAAAATATTATGCATTTCAAATTACGCGCGAATACGCGTGTTTCATCACCGTTCTGGGCCAGGTTTCAAATTTTCTACACGGGATATTAACAACCTGAGATTCGTGCCAAACAAAATCGTATAATAATGGGGTGACCAGCATTTTGGGATAACGACTTGATAGGAGAATAACAAAGGATTTATAACGAATGTCAATTATGTTATTCTAACTATAAATTTGTTAATTAGTTGCTGCAATCTTGTGAAACCTCTTGGAACCAAACAGCAGAAGAAACCATGCCGAACATTTTTTGTATCAAGTGAAGCTATAAATCTATTTTTAAAAGAGGCCGCATATAAGTTGAAGTGTGAATTCGAAAGTCCTCTAATATGCGCGCTCTCCGTCAGTCGCATTCTGGCATCTCTTGAAAAAGCTTCCGCACCGGAAATAATGGGAATCCGAGAGCAACGGGCGGGTGTTGTGAAAAAAGAGAATTATGGCACCAGCCTGCTGACGATGCTGCTGTGATGAATAAACGCACTTAGGAATCTATCTGCGTAGAAGCGGCGCCTAATGTTCAAAACATTCATTTCGACTCGCCGATCCCGCAGGCAATGTGAGTTATGTGAGCCACGTGCATGTTCTCATACCTTTATTACTGTGTCTCACACGAGATAACGCACCGCGGCATCCAACTCTGCACAAAGGGACCAGACACAGAGACGCCAATGCGCCTCAAGGTTCCGTTAAATTTACCACGATATCCGTAGAAAGACAAAACAAGAGCAAGACGAGGGCTGAAGACGAAGTACACTGCGGCTGCGGTTATCATAATTTCATGCTTGTACGAATTATTACGCTTATTGCGTAAAAGCGATTGCGGATATGAAGACGTAATCGGGCATCATCAAAGGCCACTTGTCAACTCTTCATACGAGATATATCTTTTAAAATGATTTATTGCATACTCTGATAATTTTTTGGGCATCTGGTGTCTGGTGAAGGATTTCAAGAAGTCTCAAGTGATTTCATCTGATTTTAGGAAATCTGAATTGAATTCAAGAGATTCCACCACATTTTAAGTGATACAATGAAAATATTCGGTTATTTGACTCAACTCGACTCAAAACTTAGATTTATATGCACAATTGTAATGCGGAGCTACAGTAATTTCCCATTTTGGCTGATGGTTCGAAATTTTTGCAATGTGTCAGATAAACCAGGAACCACTCTCATTCACGGATAATTGAATAAAGCTACAAAATCCAATCAACTCAAAGTTGAAGTGGAAGATTGGTACCCCAGCCTCGTTCTCTAATGCGACTTGATTCATGAGCATAGCACGCGTTATGCTCTGCTTCGAGGGGTCAAAACGCTCTGCTACATCAGCCCTCGAGCGGCGCCAACCGAAGGGCCAAGTTTTCCTTCCTCATCCTAAATGTGCCTTTCATCATCCCATTTCGAGTTAATTCGTTTATCCCCTGAATTATTTGTACACCCGCTACATAATGCCAGTGATGCTGGATCTCTGCAATTTATAAACAATTACCGAGACAGGAATTTATTTTTCAATTAAAAGTAGAACAAAAATTCAAAACATAATGAAAACAATTACTTTAGTAATTTGTGTTCGACTGTTTTCAGACGTGCATTGCACTTAAAGAAGTAAAATTTACTTGTTTCTGGAGCCCTTCATTTTCAATGTTGTAGCTGAAGATAATAATTGCAGCTTAAACAATTTACTCAGATTACAACTGCCATAACTTTGGAAGATTTAATAATCCCGAGAGAGTTTAAATTTCGTGATCATTAACCCTTGGCGAGTCTCGACTCCGAATTCTTGATGCTACGGCACCCGATCCGATAAGATCAGTGTCTCTTTCGACCGGTGTTTTCGCTGGTGTTGTGTTCAAGAAAAAAGAATAGAGTTCTCATCGTCTCAGCAGGAATTCTCTGGAGAGAGACGAGCGATCTTCGGTATCAAGATCGTTTAGAATCATCTTATATATATACTATTACTACGAGTCTTCCATTGTTAGCTTCGACTAAAGCTTCTACGAAACCTCCAACATATGTCAAGTATTCGTCGCTTCTCAATGTACCTTGCAATGTACTCCTATTATATCAGTTTTACCTTTTGGTCATATTGCTACATCCCGAGAGACAGAATTATTGTTAAGAAAAAGCATCACGAACAAAAATAGTTATTGCAGGACTATTACATGATAACTTTTCTATTTTAAATTTTCCCATTTCGAGCTATGACCTCCCTCGCAGTTGCTCGCGAGCTACAGATTTATTACGGGTATTTTGACAAAAAATGCCGAGAACTCACAAAAAGGCAAATAATGGAGGCCACACAAGGTCGAATAGTTTTTCCGCTTCAGTAACTGTATAATGCATCGTAGAATGGGTACCCGAAGACACCTAAGACTACCATTCGTTTCGGCCGGCTGCCAGAGCTCAGAAGCTGATCCCGGGATTATTTGGGATTACTTGAGGATGTTCATTCAGGTTGATTTACAAAGCTGTATCGCTCCAGTTTTTTTTTGCACACTGAATGAAGCTGTACTTATTGCTCACATGAAACACTCTCAGTTTTTTCCGAGGACCGAGGGTAGAGGATCAATAAAACATTGTCTTTAATACCTTCGACATTTTGTGAAAACTCTTGAATTTTATTTAAATCCTCTAATGCATTTCTCTTAAAAAAAGAAACATGCATTATGTAAATTGTTGCATTTATAAAGTAGAAAGAATAAATTTCATAAACTCCAAGTTAAGTTCCATTATCGTCATCATCATCATCATTATCATCATATTACTGTCATACCACACAAACAGACATGCGATTTTGCGTGAGAAACAGATTACGTCTGAGTGATATTAGAGGTTGGTCCAGGACCATTATATTGTCCGGCGCTTTAATCTGTTTGTTGTGTATATAGTATATACTATATTATACCACATCACCAGGCGGCCTGGTGGGCTGCTAAGTGGTATCCCATTCTATTCTGTTCTCGATTGTATGGTGTATGGATAGTGGCAGAAAGAGGCCTGCGAAAGCGACACATGTTGTTACATTGCGTCGCCTATTGTTGTTCACCCCCGGGTGCTGATTGTGAGTTGAGATGCTTTGCTGCCGAACGGTGCGCGGGCATCTAACTGCATCCTTATACAAATATAACGTATATACATGTATAGGAGATGAACACTACATGTGGAGCACTAATATCCTACCCACTTGACACTCGACAACTCAGATCCCCTCTAACATGGCATCTAGTCACGTGTGGTCTTCAAGCCGCTTTTGCTCTTTTTCACTAAATGCTCATCTTCTCTTCAGAAATAGGGTAAATGCTTCCTCCTCCAGACTAAAAATCACCCAGAAGCGGAATTGCAATTAACTGAACGCTTACATGCTAATTTGAATTTTAGCGGAAAGCTTATGCTAACTTTAGCCATTCATGTCGCATAAAAATGCGCTTCGTCATTAAAAACCATATTTTCTTTTTTAATTATGATAATTCAAAATGACCTTCAGAACCTTCCACAAAGACAATTTAGATATGTTAAGAACCTGATATATATATTTATGGACACCTCACACATCTTCTATTACTTTTAAAGCATCCTCAAATAATTTCCTCTTTTTTTTATGGAAGGAAAGATACAACTTCCTCTTTGAATCCGGCACAGCTGTATTTTAGGAAAGCATGGATCAAATCCGGCTCCGAGTCTCGTCTCAGCATTGGGACATTTTATTGTCCCGAGGGATTCGAAGCGGCTTATTACTAGCGTTGAGTAATTAGGTTTTGACGTGCAGTCTGCTCGAGCACATCATCAGCACGTCGTCGTCTGTGTCTAGCTTTCACCATTGACTCTTCACATCTGTAGCTACCCGATCTCGTTTGTTTGATTTAGTCACTCGACCATTCTATCCGGATTTAGTGACTTGTCTCGCGTCACTCTCTCGCTACTTCATTAGGTAAAATAACAGGTTTAACGCCTTGTCGATGAGATAACAGAAGGAAATAATGGTGACTTAAACCACTTGAAACATACAACAGTCCGATAATTCCAACTCAAACTGTCTCGTAGATACGTAAATAAGTAATTATGTACATGTTTCCCAAACGGGTTTACCATATACACAATATTCACGTCTTTTAAGACACGGACAAAGTATCATTACAAATTTGTAACTCTATATATTGTATATTATCTCCTATTTAAAAAAAGTGATGTTACCATATATTTTGTAATTACTATCGAACATATTGTTGTCGAAAAGCTGATTGATTTTTTGGTAATTGGAATTTCGGAAATCTCTGATCACTGTGAAGTAAATATAGGAGATGCCACCGATCGACGTCCCTTTCTTATCTTATTAAGACAATTAATGATGATCACATCACAAGGATTATAGGGAGGACAATTTTATTTATGGCGCATAACAACGTCGCGCTCGCTTAATATATTCTCATTAAAAGGGCCGAATATCCAAAACCTTGTTATAAGGACAAGACGGTAAATTAGGGTTTCCCTCTTCCTTGTCTTTTGTCCCTCGCTTGATCCCTCCCTCTTCCCAATCCCCCTTTCTGATCCGCTCTCTGCATCCCTCTCAACTCCTTCTTTCTCTCCTCGGCAAGGAGCGCAAGTCCGGAGAGTCCTGGGATCGATTCTGGACACAGCAGGAGGCTCCTCCCACCATGTCGGCCATCTTGCAATCGGCCCTCCTGTTCACTATATCACTATATCACTATATTACTATATCACACTAGAGTGCACGTAGGAAGAATTTACGTCCTTTTCCATGATTTAGATGGATTTCCTCCAATAGCACAATTCCAGACGCGAGATGTCCACTGATGCTTTCTTGACATTTGTGTTGTGAGTCTGAGAGAGCATTAGCCAAATTCATATTGATTATTATATATGATTACTATCATAGCAGCACTTTATACGGCGTTGTTTATGATTTTAAGGGATTTCTAGTGATGTTAAGGAATTTTATGGATTTCAAAAGAATTTAACAGAATTTAAGAATTTTAATAGGTATTGGAAATGATTTTGACAAATTTCAAGGAATTTCAATGATGTTAAGGGATTTTAAAGGTTGAGAGGTTTCGATATTTGTTAAGTAATTGATTACAGAGTATTTTTATCTACGATGCTTAACTTAACAAAAGAATTTCAGTTAAGCGTGAAAATTGAGCCTAGTTAGGCCATTTATATCCATCAATATTATAAGAACTCGTGGCAGCGGTGGGAGATAGTATTTTAAGCGATTTTAAGGAATTTCGAAGGAATTTTAAAGAATTAAAGAATTTTAAATTGATTTCACGACATTTTAAGTGATTTTAAGAAATAAACGAAATGTTATTTTTGTTTCAGGTCCTCAAGTATTGTGACCACCTCCACGGAAAATGGTACTTTTCCGAAATTCGGGCAATTTTCACCCGATGTTACCTTCTGCAGAATGTCGCGATCGAGATTTTCCTCTCCAGCAGATGTAAGTTGCCTTTTTTTTGAATAATAACAATTTCTACACATTCTTATTAATTTTTCACCAGCTATTTCTATTTCATCCAACAAACTAAACTCATTTTGCATTTTTTTCGAATTTAATTTGACACCCCTAGAAATTGTTCCTTTTAGTGATAAAATTACTTAGGATTTTTTGCCAGAATTAAAATAAAATATTTAGAGGTCACTCAAGGCCGTTTTAGGGCGAAAATGATGACTTTTAATGAAATCGATGTTATTTATTGATCACTTACTTCTGAGGCGTATCAATTGTGTTCTTTATTTCAATATTGGACTTAGATTTTTTCCAGATTTGTACAATAATATTCAGAGGTCAGTCAAGATCATTTTCTTGAGAAAATGTTGATTGATTGCAATTTTCTTTATTATTTTATTGAAATACATCGTCAATTTATTTATTTTGACAAACAATTAGTTTAGTAGTTTGATTAATGTTTTTCATACTATCTGAAGGTCATTCAAAGTTATTCTGCAAAAAATGACCCTTCAAAAAAATTGTTTCTTAATAGTAACAAACTATATCAGTCCGAGACAAATTTTTTGAAGAAAACATATTTTAAACAAGCGGAATTTTTTTAAATAATTGAAAATTAATTAACTAGTCTTAACAATATTCGACTGGACCAACAATAAAAATTCTTATTTAAAAATATCTGAAGTCGCTCTAGTGATTGAAGGAAATAATAATTTGAAAAATTCTCAAATTTAAATATTTTGCCAATTTCACAAAATTAGTTTTTAACAATTAAAAGGAATAATAAACAAAATATTTACATTCTTAGTCCCCAAACATTCATTTAAGACAATATAAAGTTTGCCTTAGTTCTGTTAAAAATTTCGCTTTTTCCATACGTTGAGCAAAACAAATATTAATAAAAAACTAGATGAGATAAAAGTCCTGACCACGAAGCTCTTTAGAATTGAATACATTTTAATTAAAATAAAGTAAAAAATTTAATTAAATTAAAAATCGAACCAAAATTGAAGGCTCTAGACGTTTTTGAACGAAAAAAGGGCCTGTAGTCTATAAAATTGTCTAAAAATAAAATAGAAGAATAAATTTTAGAAAGTAATAAAGAATAAATGAATAAAATAAGGAAAGTCCAGAGAAACTGTAATCGTGAACTAGACTTGAACGAATTTGCGTGCTAGACAGCAGTAAACGTGCCTAAAGCACATTTGCGAAATTAAATCTACATTGAAATATGGTATGTCCATCGGCTATTACGACCCTGTTTTCATTGACAGGGCCATAAATAAACTTCTAACTATGAACAATCATGTCAGTGTATAAAAAATTCTTTAAAATTATCCATATAATCAGTATATTATACAAAAAAAAATCAGCACATATTTAAAATGTCTTTCAACTTATTTAATTACTTATTCGATAATTAAATGGTTTTACATTAATTAGGAACAATTTGGTTTAGATAAACTGTTTCCTATCAGAATATATATTATAATTTTTTGAATGTAGCTTTTTTGCCACAAAGTGGGGCATAAAAGGTATTAAGCACTGTCCTTTTATAACTTAAACGATCCCGGCTTGTAATTTGAGACGACTGTAAAACCGTAAAACATTTTTAGTGATCAAAATAAAAATTTTTATTTTTATTATTCTTGATTTATCGCTTGAGGGAATAAGAAAAACCATATACCTTTCCAGTCCTTTCCAGTGATTAAATTCTTTTTTTTTTTACAATCTCAGATTATAAAAGTGTGTCATGATATTGTCTACATTTTCAAAATGCGCGGTTTTAAACAAAGAGAAAAAGTTTTGCATGATTTTCAAAAATCAACGAAGATAATGAAGATAAAATTGAAGATAAAATGTAAAAATTCGATGTTAGAGAATTTCAAAAAAGGCCTCTCGCTTATTTTTGATACCTCGATTCGACTCTTCTAATTTTTTTTAATTTCTTCTTTTAAGTCTCCTTGAAAGTTTGAGAGTCGCCGCTAGAATTTCGGAAGGCATCGAAACGAAACTTGGGATCAGATAAAAATCTTGCGGACTTAGAGAATTTATATTTTATACCGCGAGAGACTAAAATAAGTGGTGAGGATATTCCAGGCAGGTATAATAAGCGACGATGCGAGATGAAATTGATGTCAGTTGCTCAATTAGAACGGTTTGCTCATTTTTTCTACCCATTTAAAAAACATATTTAATTAGGCTTTTTTAATAGGTCTTTTTTTTTGACAAAAATGAATTAGCATTCTAGAATCATATGCTATCAAACATAGATCATAATATTTTAAAAGAATTTAATTTGGATTTGTCCCCATACGTGTAGTTTGTCATTTTTCATAACGTTCAGTTTTTATATAAAATAAAAAAATAAAAGTCAAGTTAAACTGGGTAAAATTTTACAGAAATATATACTCTTTGAAATAGAAATATTAAACAGGATACATACGTATAAAATTGTATAACTAAATATTTATTTTGAGAATTTTTATAGCGATTAATTTATGCGCGATTAATTTCTCGTTTTCGCAATTTTGAAATTACTTTTGTTAAAAAGATTCCAAGGATTCTACACAATTTCATATTAAAAGATTTTAAACTATTTTAATGGATTTACAAAGTATGTAAAATTATTGAGAATTTTTAAATTTTATATAAACTTGTAATTCATGGCTCGATTTCAGGAATCACGCAATAAGTTTCATAAAATTCATTTAGCGTTCTATAAACTCTAGTGAAATTCCTTTCAATTTGTTAAAATTACATGATATTTCCTAAAATTTCTTAAAATTCCTTAAAATCGCTTAAAACTCCTTAAAATTATTGAATATTTCATAAAATATCGTAAAATCCCTTAAAATTTCTTAAATACTACCAAATATTGTCAAATTCCTTAAAATTATTTGAAATCCCATGAAATCTCGTTAAATCCCTTAAAATATCTGAGAATCCAAAAAAACTTCAAAAAATCTCTTGAATTACCTGAATATACAATTAAATTTCATGAAATCCTTTGAATCCCACAAAAGTCCTTAAAATTACTTAATATTCCATAAATTCTCGTTAAATCCTTTAAAATTACATACAATCCCACAAAATCTCGTGAAATCTCCTAAATTTTCTGAAAAAGCCATTAAAACTTGGTAAAATCCTATAAAAATTCTAAAGATCCCAAAGGGTTTCGTAAAATCTTTAAAATACCTGAAAATCCAAGGAAATTTTATAAAATCCGTTTAAATTACTTTAGATTCTATAAAATCGCAATAACTCGTAAAATTCCTTAAAATATATAATAATAAAATTCCTAAAAATATTGTAGGATCCGAAATTTTAAACAGTATAATAAATAAAGTGAATATGAAATAACAATTACAGTATAAAACTTTAATAATAATGAGTTTCTAAGGGTGTGTAGAAACTCTTAAGAGCATGTGATAGTTTACCATAAAAGCAAATTAGTTAAACCAATTATATTCGTAGTAATAAATATTTTTAGCTAATAAGAGTCAATAAACTTTCGTATCATGTAGACGAAGGTTTATTGACTCTTTTATTGACTATTATTAGCTAAAAATATTTATTATTATGAACTTATAATTGGTTTAACAAATTTGCCCTTAAGTGAACTAAAAAAAATGACGATTCGCGCTATTGCAAACGCTATATAAGAAAATTCAATAAATTTCAAGTAACATGAAACTACTTCTTCTTCTTCGCGGTTGCATGCGGTTCGCGGTTGACAATCTGAGGTCCATTCTATTTCTTACACTTGGTCCATTCCACTTTATTTCACACGAGAGTCAGTCTAATCCCAAGGAGCTCAACGGAATCCAGAGCTCGCCACGAGGTGTGTCGGTCCTGTTTTGTTTTTACACAATAAATATCTGTCTCGCATTACGGTATGCCTTTTTCTGCGAACAATTTATTTATCCCGTCGCCTTCACTGCACCTGTCCAGTCGGTCATTTACCGACTTTAACCTTTTTGACGAGCTTTTTAATCTACTTATAATCATTTTTATTTTTATATTTTATTTTATATTTATTTTTATTTTCTATTTTGTATATTTTTATATTTTATTATATTAAGGGTGTTGGAGCCAAGTTCTAATCTAAAAATTCGATTTCTTCATTTTAATCAACAAATATTAAATTTCGAATTGTGTCCCTCTGTATAATTAATCAATATTCAACTAGAATTATGCATACAGAGCCAGAAAATATTTAATTCTAATATTTTTCAAGTAAAATGAAAATACTCAATTTTGAAGTTAGATATTGACTTCTTCGTTTTATGCAAAAAGTATCGAAATTAAATATTTTTTCGCTCTGTATGCAGTCTTATATTTGAAAAAAGATTAGCGCTACACAGCAAAAAAATATTTATCTATAATTTTCGTTGAGTAAAACGGAAAATCGAAATTCCCTTAATTAATGATCATGAACTGCTTGCTCGACGTCATAGAATTATCGCCTTAATTATTTTTCAACGATTTTATCCCCCCAATAAAATAAAATATTTATCACTGCTGTGAAGAAGTGAAAAACTATCTCAGAATCGCGAAGTGAGATCTGGTATGCGCCATTTTGGATTTTTGGCGACTGGTTTTGCGATGCGGAGTCTCTCTCCTGCATCTAAATTGTAAATCCTTTCGCAGGAATCAGAGCCGCTGCTACATGCTACACTTTCATTATGTTGAGCCCGCTGACTTGACGCTTTTTTTTTTCTTTCGACAGCCTCCATCTTCTTCGCCCTCCCGGACCAGGCGACAGTGAAAAAGGTGATCAAGGCGCTACCGCGAACCGGAGTGGGTGTCAAGTACGGGATTCCTCAGACTAGGTAAGCTATGATCAGAAACCACAACGAAGAGCGGAACCCTTTCCTCTTCCTTCACTCCTGAATCCGGTCTACTTTTGGTCCTTGAAGCTTCAAGCTTGAAGCGAAACACGCTCGACGCATTCCAGGATTTCTTTGTCTCTTCTATAGTCGCTCTCTGCCGCGACTGTATTATATATCCTGGCGTATCCTAGATGTCCTATCTCATCCAAACAATTTTTAAACAGGAGGAGAACGTCGCAAAGAATACGAAAATAAAAATAAAAATTAAAGAAAAGTTCAATAATCTCTCTGTATTATAAAAAGAGCCCTTAATATAAATTTAAAAAAGCCTGTCTTGACCTCCACGTGACATACGCTCTTATTTTCCCCAATGTGACATACGCCCTTCTTGACCCCTCGCAGACGCCCTTACTGACCCTTCCATTGGTGACCCAGTGGGCACGAAATTTAAAGAGGTTTTTAAAACGTCCTAAGAACGTTTTTAGGACGTCCTAAAATTGTCCTAAGTCAGGCCAAATAATGTTCTAAAAACATACAATGTTCCAAAGACGTTTTTAGGACGTTTTTGGAACATTGGAACTTTATATCTTAAAAACGTTTTTAGGACGTTCTAAAAACGTCTTTAAATTTCGTGCCCACTGGGCAATTTCAATGAAATTAAGATTATTCATATATTTTGATTCTAATATTTTAACTTATTTTAAAATAAAAATAGAAAATAATAGGAGAGGTTAATAATTAAATTAATTAAGTAATTAATAATAATGACAATATTAGAAAATATAGAAGTCATCAGAATCTTAAATGGTTAGGTAATGTTGCAATTAATTTAAATTAATTTTTTTATAAAAATAAAATACATTTTTTTATTTCTTTAAATTTGATTTTAGCTTATTATAACAGATTGGCCCAAAATTATTTTAAAATTACTTAAATGTCCTAAACTCTCCTAAAATTCTTTCAAATCGCTTTAAAATTCTTAAACTTTTTCAAATTCTTCAAAATTGGATCTAGTGCCCACCCTGAATTGCATAAATATCCTAAAAACTCTTTGTAACTCACCTAGTGGGCAGACACTGTTTAGAACTTTTCGAATTATTTTTAAAACGATTGATAACTTTAGTTTGAGATCAGTATATACTTTCTTGAAAAAAAATAGCTTTAATGGCTTTGGATTATTGTTTATACTCTCGTAGTTTCGCTTTCTCCATGTTCCTCGATGTATATATATTCCACTTCTCCGAGGAGCGGCGAGAACACAGGTTTGCAGTCTCCGCATTTCTTTCGACCATCCATTAAACGTTGAAACTGAGAGAGAAAACTGGCGAGAGATACGACGACCATAAATATACGAGCTTCGAGTCCGACGTCTGATCCAAAGGAGATTCCTGACCAACAAAAATAATAAAACTCCCTCCCCCAATTCCTGTCCTCTTCCTCTGAAACTCTGATCTTATTATGCCTTTTCACAGTGACATCATGAGTCGCGAGTCGCGAGTAATAATGTATTTATTCCCATTCTTCTTTCCTATTCTGTATTATAAATAAGCTGGAATTCAGAATTGCCTTCTCAAAAACCTAGCAATACTTTTTTATGAAATAAGGGCTAATGGTAAACTATGATGTCACTATACATTATCTCCGGCTTCTTATTTGTAAATTAATGAAGATATCTCGCTCAAATTTTTGGAAATATATATTGCAATTTTAATTAATTTCTAACTTTTTCATGTAAGCGGGAATAGGGCTTTAGTGCCCTGAATAATAATCACGTTTTTGCAAAAAACAAAACTGAAGGGAAATTGAGGGAAATTGAGGGCTACAAGTAATTTTTATACCTTAATTCAATAAAAGATTCAACTAAACCTAATTCTTTTCGATAAAATTTAAAAAGAAATTGGAAATAATTCAAAAGAATTCAAATGAATTGAATCGAATTGAAAAGAATTCAAAAGAAATTGAAAATACTTCAAACAAATTGAATCTACCTTAAAGTATTTTAAATTATTTTTAATTTCTTTTGAGTTCCATTGCATTCCTTTGAATTAATTAAAATTCTTTTGAATTTCTTTCAATCATTTCTAATTCTTCTAAATTCGCCTCGAATTCATTTCAGTTGGTTGGAGTTTTCTTGAATTCTTTTTGTTATTAATTAATAAATTAATTATTTACACTTTCGAAGAAAATATATGAGAAATGTAGTTCTGTGAATATATGAATTTTAAAAATGACTATCACAACACGAGGTTTCTGAAATCTGGCGCGAAAATATAATTCTCAGCCTCATCTCATCCATGAAATGCATCTAAGTTCCGTATTTATGTGTCCGGTCGTCATCGCACGCCCCTTCTTCCAACGTCACTATACAGAGCCATTAAAAGTCTCCTTTATAAATCCCGAATCAGAGGTCTCCGAGTTCATAAAGCGCCGCGGTGCGAAAATTTACGGCGCTAACACAAAGTGGTGCGCTCGTGCTTGATCTTGATATAATAGCCCCATGAAATTGAGGGAGAGTGTCATCATAATTGCCCAAATCAAAGAGAAACCCATCCTCTCCTTTATCTCATTGCAAATCCAAATTCGCTAATTAGTCAAATCGCAAATTATTTACATTATAATCAGTTTAACCAATTTCCTTATTTTATTCAATTTCCTTATTTTGTTTTGCAATTCCTTAAAATTCTTTAAAATCATCATGTCTTTTGAGACTCTTTTTCTTCTCGAAATATCCCTCAAAAATTTCTATTTAATTATTTAATATCTCGAAATATTTTCAAATTCACATAATTCCTATTAAATCCCTTAAACATTTTTCATAATTCCTTTTGAAATTTTTAGAAATCCTTTAACATTTTTAGAAACTCTGGAAAACTCAAAGAATACCTAAAATTTCTTTTGAATCCCTTAAAATCAATAAAAAATTCTTGAAATCTTTATTGAAACTTGAAAACTTTCGAGTTCCTCTCAATTTCTTTTAAATTCTTTGAATTCTTATTAATTTCTTTTCATTCTTGTGAATTCCTTTCAATTTATTTGAATTTTTATGAAATATTTAGATTCCGCAATTAATATTCAATTTAATTTACAGGAGGGCTTCGCTGATGACTCCACGTCAGATGTTCAGGATGTCAAACATGACAGCTAGATGGCAACGTCGAGAAGTGTCTAATTTTGAATACCTCATGTTCCTCAACACTCTAGCAGGTAAAGATATTTGGTGAAATTTCTCATTATTCTTTTCAGCAAATGAGAATTTTTCACAAGAATTTGAAATAATCCAAATTAGTTCAATTTTAAAACTTTCGAATTCCTCTCAATTCTTTTTAAATTCTTCGAATTATTTTTAATTGAATTCTTAAAAAGACTAATTTTGAATTTCGTGCCATTATTCCTGTGCCGGATTGGCATTATGCCAAATGACAATTTGGATACATGAAGTTTTGGAAACGTGAGCATTATGACCAATGACGATTCAAGTGTATGAGTATTTATTATTTATATTTTTTATTATTATTGTATCTATATAAATGAATGAATATATTCATTTATATATATATATATATATATATATAT